>PVJS01014568.1:0-40177 GCA_004027185.1 Glis glis | reverse complement strand
GGGATTACACACATGTGCCACCATGCTGACTCACAGTGGAGTTTTGTGTGTGTGTGTGTGTGTGTGTGTGTGTGTGTGTGTGTGGTACTAGGGATTTAACCTGGGGGCATTCTACTTCCAAGCTACATCTCCAGCCCTATTTTATTCTTTATTTTGAAACAGGCTCTTACTAAGTTGCAGATGGCATCACTAAGTTGCTGAGGCTGGCCGTGAACCTGCGATCCTCCTGTCTCAGTGTCCCAAGTACTGGGGTTACAGGCATGCGCTAGCATGCCTGGCTATAGTGGAGTTTTAAAAATGCCTGGTTGCCTGTGTCCCACCCAGAGATTTAAACTCATAGGTCTGATTTAAAAAAAAAAAAAAAAACCACGTTCCTTGGTTGATTCTGATGATTATCAGAGGAGAGACTTCCGGTAGGGGTCTGAGAAGGAAGAAGCCTTTGGTAATGGCGAAGGGAATACTATAATAGAGAGAGAGTGTATTCGTTTCCTGTGGCTCTCAGATCAAATCACCACAAACTCAGTGGTTTAAAACAACAGAGCTTTATTCTCTCACAATTCTAGAGGCCAAAAGTCTAAAATCAAGGTGAATGCAGGGCCCGCTCCCTTCTTTCTTTTTTTTTTTCTTGATACTGGGGATTAAACCTGGGGGGCATTATTCTACCTCTGAGCTATACCCCCAGCCATTTTATTTTCAAACAGGGTCTCAGAATAAGAGTTGCTGAGGCTGGCCTCAAACATGTGATCCTCTTGTCCTAGCCTCCCAAGTACTGGGATTATAGGCATGCACCACCATGCCCAGCTGGGGCCTGCTCCCTTTTGAGGCTCATGGGGACAACCTGTCCTTTGCCTCTTCAGTTCCTGGTGGCCCCAAGTCTTCCTTGGTGTAGCATCACCCATCTCTGCCTCTGTTTCCACCTGGCCTTCTTTCTTTTCTTTCTTTCCTTTTCCTTTTCCTTTCCTTTCCTCTTTCCTTTCCTTTCCTTTCCTTTCCTTTCCTTTCCTTTCTTCCTTCCTTCCTTCCTTCCTTCCTTCCTTCCTTGGTACTGGGGATGGAACCCAAGGGCCTTCTACCTCCAGGATACACCCCAACCCTATTTTATTTTTTATTTGGAAACAGGATCTCACTAAGTTGCTGACAGCCTCGCTAACTTGCTGACAGTCTTACTAAGTTGCTGAGGCTGCCACGAACCTGAGATCCTCCTGTCTCAGCCTCCCAAGTACTGGGATTATAAGCGTGCCGCCACCACACCTGGCTGGGCTTGCATTTCAATGAAGCAAAAGTCTGAAGTTCCAGGAGTAAAGCCATGACGGGTCATTCAGAATTCAGAAGGCAGCATGTATATTAACATCAAATAGATATTCATTGTGATGTAAGACTCCAATGCACCAATAAAAGCACATTAAAAATGCATATATACCATGAAGACCACATTCAAGAATAGGACCAAGTAAGCCGGGTGTGGCGGCGCACGCTTGTAATCCCAGTACTTGGGAGGCTGACACTGGAGGATCTGGGTTTGCGGCCAGCCTCAGCTACTTAGTGAGGCCCTCCGCAACTTCGTGAGACCCTGTTTCAAAATAAAGAATAAAAAAAAATAGGGTTGGGGGTGTAGCTCAGAGGTAGAATGCCCCTGGGTTCAATACCCAGTACTGCAAAAAAAAAAAAAAAAAAAAAAAGAATAGGACCAAGTAGATAGACTCAATTTTACTAACACTGCAAACAGTTCCAATCCACTTCAATCTCTGATTGAATTGATGATCCTCTTATTTCATATCTATATCTGCCTGCACTTTAGTGGAAGATAAACTCATTTGAAACTTCTGTGACTATTTTAATGACAATGTACAGCATAAAATCAAACTGACTAGGCATATAAGAGCCAAGAAAATATGACCAATAATCAAGAGGAAAAAATTAAAACAGATGCAACCCCATATTTGATTTCAATATACAAATTTGCAAATGCTTTTATAAGAACCATACATTTTTAAAGGCAGAACTATACACAATAGAAATGCATAGATGCATCAGGCACAGTGGTACACGCCTGTAATCCCAGTACTTGGGATGCTGAGACAGGATGATGGCAGGTTGGGGGCCAGCCTCAGCAACTTAGCGAAGCCCTGTTTCAAAAATTTAAAAAAAAATTAAAGGACTGGGGGTGTAGCTTGGAGGTAGAATGCCCCTGGATTCAATACCCACTACCAGGAAAAAAAGGGAAATGTATAGAAATGTATAGATGCACTCACCAAAAAACTGGTACACTACTGTCTATTTCCGCATTATTTGTAATCATTAAAATTGGAAACTACCCAATAAATAGTAGAATGGGTAAATTAATTGTGATATATTCACACAATAAAATCCACACAGCAATGAAAGTGAACAATCTAAAGCTATTCATAATAATATAGATGAATTTAATAAGAATAATGTGGAGTAAAAGAAGCCAGATTAAAAAAAATCCTCTATGAATCAGTTTACATACAATTTTAAAAATAATCAAAATTATCTATAATTTGGGCTGGGATAGCTCAGTGGTAGAGCACTTTCTAGCATGCACATGACCCTAGGTTCAATCCTCAGCACATATAATGCAAAAGCATTAATCTGTAATTAGGAAATAAGGACAGTGATGACCGCAGGGGTGGGAGAAATGTCAAGAAAGAAACACAGGCAGAGCTGCTCAGTGCTGGTAATTCTGTGGTTCCTGACATGGGGGCTGGATACTACAGTGAAAATCATGAAAACTCACCAAGCTGCAGACATTTTCCTCTGTAATTCAACAAATAGATTTTAAAACTGAAAAATGGGAAAAAAAAGAATTCAGCAGGCAGGCATCTTTTTAGTACTTATTGTGCCTCAGGAGTGTGGGCACTATTCTTGATGGTGACATCAAAACTTCAGGAGTAGGTCTTTCCTTTTTTTTTGCGGTACTGGGGTGAACCCAGGGGCATTCTACCTCCAAGCTATACCCCCAGCCCTATTTTTTTATAGTTTATTTTGAAACCGGGTCTCACGAGGTTGCAGAGGGCCTCACTAAGTAGCTGGAGCTGGCCACGAACCTGGATCCTCTGGTCTCCACCTCCCAAGTACTGGGATTACAAGCGTGCGCCACCATGCCCGGCTTAGGAGTAGGAGTAGGTCTTTCCACTTCTTGTCCCAAGGATTCTATGGCTAAGAAAAAGGCTTTCTTAGGAAATCAGGGCGATGTCTTGTCCCTGAGAGAACTGCTGGTACATTTGGTTCTACTGGACCACTGAAGTGTCAGAGAGGCATTTGCTTCTCTGATACCTTGAGCTACCTGAGAGCATTTTCCAGGTACATCCTCTTCCCTGGAGGCTTAGGAGAAGTAACTTCAAACAAGTCCATTAAACAGAATATGAGAGATAGCCTAGGCTGTGATTATGTCAATGTAGTTAAAAGTAATTGTGCCATTGTCTCTATAACTACATGTCTTGTTCCCCTGGTTCTGTTCCAGTGTCTGGATTGTGGGAGAAGAGAGTTGGAACAAATGCCTTTTTAAAAAGACAAGTTTTGTAATTCACAAGTCAGGACCTCAACACATCGCGTCTATTTGGTTGTTTCTAACAAATCACTGAACAGTTCTCTATCTCGGCTGCTCTCTGCAAATCTTCCTGATATTCCTTCACAGGAACCTACCTGCAACAAAGGTGAGTTCCGCTCATAGGAATCTACTTCCAGGAAATAATTTCGCAAGTGGGTAGAAATACGAGTCAAAAGAGGGGCCACAACAATAAGGATTACAATAATGATGAACTGGAACCAACCAAACGGCCAACCAAGAGGGACTGAGATCTCCAGGAAACTTCTTTGATCCTTTAGATTCTTTAACTTTTCAAGGTTCTTGATCGGTAGTAGATCCATTGTAATTCCATTTTTGTGTATAAAAACAGCAGATGATCTTTCGCCAGTCCCCAATCAACCATCATGTGCATAAGCTGACCCTCTTCATCCTTTCTCTGTCATCCTTTAACTGTCACCTGTTTATGCCAGTTGTGATTGCTATTGTAATGATTTAACACCCTCTTACATCAATTATATATGCATGTGAAAAGAAAGGGGTTGTTTCTATGAAAACTGGATTGAATGCTTTGCAAAGACCCAATAAAGGCAAGTAGCTAAAGAAAAAAACCCTGATATCGAATTAGATGTGACACAGAAGTGAAGATTGAGAAACAAAGTGAAGATGTGGAGACTGAGAGAAGCTGTCATGGTTTAGAAGGATTTTGAACTCAGATTATTTCATATGTGTTTTATTTTATTACATTTTTTGTGGTACTGGGGATTGAGCCGAGAGACATTCTACCTCTAAGCTACACCCCCAGTCCATTTTTTATTTCTGTTTTGAAACAGGGTCTCACTAGGTTGCTGAGGGTCTCGCTAAGTTGCTGAGGCTGATCTTGAACCTGTGATCCTCCTTTCTCAGCCTCCCAAGTACTGGGATTACAGGTGTGCACCACCATGCCCAGCCGTTTTATATATAGAGAGAGATTCTCACTCTCTACCTGGTGGAAGACACCAAATGCGAGGAAATACAGATGTATTATGGGTAGGTGATCTTATATTGAAGGTCTGAAAAAAGGCTGATATGGTAGAGGGGATGACACTGAGAGGTGGATAAGAGCCACCCCACGTGACCAGGATAAAGAGTTTATTATAGGTGAATGGATTTTATTTCAAGTGAAACTGGAATTTCATCCCAAAGGAAGCCATTATGAGTTATAAAAGAAAGAACAGCATGTTCTTGTCTATATTTGGGAGGTAATTTCTTGCCACAATGTGGGGGGCCAGAATAAACCACAAGGCCAGTCAGGAGGCCACAGCAGGAGTTGGGGGACAGAGATGAAGGCAGCTGGCACTAGGGTAGACATAGAAATGGAGAACGGAGACAGACTAGCTTGTTATTTGTTTATGGAGTAAAGTCACCAGGACTTAATTCAGAACTAGACAGACTGAACTCAGTTTTTGTTTGTTTTAATTTTAATAGCTTTATTAAGATATAATTAATATACCAAGGCAACTCAGCTATAGAGTGTGCAATTCAACGGCTTTCAGTATATTCAGAGTTAAGCAACTATCACCACAATTACCCTTGGAATATTATCCTTATCCCCTAGAAGAAACCCCCTCCTTGTATTTTGTACATCTCACCTATTCGTTCCTGAGTTGATGGACATTTCGTTTGTTTCCACTTTTTGGCTACTACAAATCATGCTTCTAGGACATCCATGGACACGTTTTGTGTGGACATATGTTTTTGCTTCTCTTGGGAGTATGCCTAGGAGGAAAATCGCTGCATCCTGTGACCGCTCTTGGTTTAACCATTTGAGGAGCCGTCAAGGCTAGTTTCCAATGAAGCTGAGCCATTTGGTATTCCCACCAGCAGGGTGTGAGGGCTTGAGATCACCCTGGCTGCTGCTGTGTGGAGAAAAGATTAGAGGAGGGCTGGGGGGAAGTGGAGAGACCAGAATGGCTATGCCAAAGTCAAGGCATCGGTGGGGTTCAAGGACATGCCATTTTAAGGGCCACTTTGTACTGCTTTATGGTCTGACGCAAAGAGGAGAGAGAGCTACCTTTCTGCTGTGCATGACATCATATTAAGGTTCCAACAGAGAGGGCTTGTTAAAACAGATCTGCAGCTTTCAAATCTAGAGTCCTAAAGCAAACTGGTACAGAACTGCTTACACGTCTGTCCCCAGACAAGCTCCTGCAAGCAGGAGGATATTTTCAGAGAAGCATGGGGAGTCAGTGGGTGTAATAAAACTTCCACACCTTTGAGCCATGAAAATGCAGGGCTCAAGTGGCAGCCTGCTGCTGAGGACGCCCGTGGCAGCAGGCATTGCTCCCCCTGCCTCCGGGTGCTGCACTGGACTCTCTGTCCCACAGAAGGGCTGGCTCTGTCCCAGGTTACTGGGGGATGACTGGGAAACAGTCCTCACTCTCTGTAGTTCCTCCAGCTCAGGATGGGAATGGGATATCTGTCAAACTTAAGATCTGTTCTGTGCTGGGTTATAATCTACACATCACCTACATTCCAAATCATCAAGGAGGAATTCTTTTTTTCCCCAAAATACAGGTGAGGAAAGTTGGCCCCTTTGGATTGGGAGGCAAGAACAGGCTCCCCTGAAGAGACTGAATTTTAATTGGTACCAGCTGCACAAGGATCAGGAAGAAGAACATGCTAAGTTTACCCCCCAAAGTGTTCAGTAGCTTTCTAGGTGTCTTTCCTTTTATTCTTAGTTTATATTCATTAGTATAGATAGGGGCAAGAAGTAGACCTCTAATAACAAACTTTTTTTTTTTGTATGTGGTACTGGGGATTGAACCCAGGGGCATCCTACCTCCAAGCTACACCTCCAGCCCTATTTAAAAATTTTGCTTTGAAACAGGGTCTTGCTAGGTTGCTGAGGGTCTTGCTAAGTTGCTGAGGTTGGTCTTGAACATGCAAGCCTCCTGTCTCAGCCTCCCAAGTACTGGGATTACAGGCATGCACCACCATGCCCAACAAAAACACATAAAATGTAAATTCAGTTAAAAGATAAATTTGGCCATGCTTGTAATCCCAGTACTTGGGAGGCTGAGACCGGAGGATCCAGGTTTGCAGCCAGCCTCAGCTACTTAGTGAAGCCCTTTGCAACTTAGTGAGACCCTGTTTCAAAATAAAGAATAAAATATAGGGCTGGGGGTGTAGCTCAGAGGTAGAATGCCCCTGGGCTCAATCTCCAGTACTGCAAAAAAAAAAAGATAAATTTGAGTAGAAATCATAGTTCTTAGTTCTTTTTAGTATCTCTGATCTTGTACTCTGTGACTGTTCTCCATTACATCCCCCTACCCTATACCTCCCACCGCACCTCACATCCAATACAACTGTCTCTGCCAGTGTGTTCTCTCAAGCCTTGGTAAGGTTCTGGGTCGAGGGGAGGCACAGTCCCTGCGATCCGGCTGTGCTGCTGTGCACTAGCAGTAACTCTGGCCTCCACAACTTCCCATGGGAGGGTCATCTATAGATAAATACTACACTGCCATTCAAAAGTCTGGACCCTCAGGGTAGGATGCTTTCCCAAATGAAGGAATTAGTTTTACTGTCATTCTTTGCCATATTCCTTAAAACTGGACTCATCCTAAGATCTGCCCATTGGGTTTTTAGGAAGGCCCTATAAAGACAAACCCTCTTCCCCACTGAACTAATTGAAATACAAGGCAAGGTGTGAGGCTGTTCGAAATCCAATAAGATTAATCTTATCACCAATAAGATTAATATTGGAGATTGTGGTGTCTATCCACTGGCAAGCTAAATTCCTGATACTTACCTGTCCAGTCACAATGCTAGTCCAGGGCAGCTCCCGCCCCAGGACGGCACCTCCCCATGTAGAACTGATGGGCAGAGTAGAGTATGTGCTTCTATGGGTAAATCGGTCCATGAGGAAGAAGGCAGCAAGACCCAAAGCTCCACAGGCCCACTTTGTTCACCCAACCTCACTAACTAGATATGTACTTTCCCATTGCATGGGAAAAGGTAGTAAAGACGACTGAGAGAGGCTACAAAAATGTAGGATGAAGCCGGGCGCAGTGGTGCACGCTTGTAATCCCAGTACTTGGGAGGCGGAGACCGGAGGATCCGGGTTCGCAGCCAGTCTCAGCTACTTAGTGAGGCCCTCTGCAACCTTGTGAGACCCGGTTTCAAAATAAAGGATAAAAAATAGGCCCAGGGGTGTATCTCAGAGGTAGAATGTCCCTGGGTTCAATCCCTGGTACCGCAAAAAAAAAAAAAAAATGTAGGATGAACAGAGGAGAAACACCCCCCACTCTGCCTCCCCCATTCAACAATGGGTCTGGATGTCCCAGCCCTGTCATTATATACTGTGACATTTGGTGAGAATGCTGACCCCCCACGCTCGCCACACCTGCATCTTGGGTTCTCCCTCTATCAGTCAGAGATGGTGCTTCCCTCCATGCTGTGCACACAAAGGGTGAGTATGGTAAAGGCTGTGAAAAGGACACAAAACCAAGGATCGTAGGGCATTACTAATGTGCAGAAGTTGTAGGCACTTGGTTCAGCCTTTGCTCCTGCAGGGTTGTGTGGGTTCAGCTCGACGTGACCGCAGTCACCTTGAGCCATGATTACCCGAGTGACCCCAGCTGGTTGGTCCTGCCAAGTTTCCCAGCAAACCATTAGAGTCATATGTGGGGCTTTACAACTGGACTCTGGCTCCAGGACTGCACCTGGCGCTCTGATATTAAGACAAACCAGTACAACCCAGCCAGAATGAAGTCACTTTTGTTCTAATCAATAAATATACCCCTTTTTCTGACCCAACTTGCAGGGACCCAACTGGTCTTGCTGCTGCCCAGGACTGCGCTTCTGTGTTAGTTCCCTGATAAACTGCACGCTGTGTGACCCTAGACCCGTCTGCCTCTCTTTCTTTCATTTCATGGCATCTTGGGGCCAGTCCTAATATACCAGGACTGGGTTATCCCAGAACTAGGGTCTTCCAGCAAAGGGGCAGAGATCCTAAACACAGGTAACTGAGAGGGTCCATTGGGGTTGTTTATTTCTTCTACTTGAGCTTGGTGGCTTCTGGCACTAAGACACCTGCTCATTTCCTCCTAGCTATGTTACCTCTAATTGCTGCAGATGAGAGGTAGTGGTATGGGTGTCTCCTCTCTGGCTTGTGGTCTGGGTTCCTGAGAGCCTTTAATACACAAGATGGTTCAAGGAGAGGAACACATACTCTTTCATTTTCTTGTTTTAAGACAAAAGAGTCTTCATGAAGATTTGTATCTGGGGAGAGACATTTCCTCCTTGAAAGTAGGAATTAAAGAATCTCTGGGCCTGGGGGATTCTGCCTCTCTTGGGGATGAGGCTGTGGTGAGAGCTGCAAATCGGAAAATCAGCTGGAGATTGCTAGGAGGGTACAAAACAGAGAGAAGTAGACAGGCACAGGCATGGGCAAACCTGCCTGATGCTTCCAAGACAAAAAGCTCCCCAAAGGCTGTAGTGGGGAATGGATTTGAGTCCTCCTGCTCTCCAGCATAAGGCCTCTGTGTGCCTTTACTCTTTAAACCTCCCATTGCTCCAAACCAGTGGTTCTCAACCCTGTCTGCACACTGAAAACTCTTGGAGGGTTTTGAAAAGAATACCCATGCCTGCCACCACCCCCTCCTCTCCTTATAGGATTTGGCCTACACTTACCTATACTTTTTTCTTTGTTTGCTTGCTAATTGTTAACTTTTTTGGCTTGGAAATAATCTCAAATGTAGGAAAAAATGGACAGAAAAAGAATAAAAGAATAGTACAATGAATATCTACATACCCTTTATTCAGAATCACCTAACTTTTAAAACACTGTACCATTTATCATTTATTCTATTCCTATATTTTATTGTCTACATTTTATTATAAAATAAAATGCTTTGCAAGGCATTATACTTCTTACAAATAAGACACACTTCAATGTGCATTTCCCAAGAATAAAGATACTTTCTTGCAGAACCATGATAGAGTTGTCAACTTGAGTGAACTTAGTATTAATATAAATGTTTTTATTTTCTTTACCATCAGTATTCCAATTCTGTCACTTGGTCCAATTATCTCATTGTAGCATTTTCCCCCCACCAGGATAGAATCCAGGCTAGGATAAGGGAATGCATTTAGTTGTCCAGTGTGTAACTGGTGTGTTTTTAAAAGCTCTCTAGGTGATTTTAATGCACATCTTGGACCTTAGATTGTTGTGAATATTTACTTACTATACTACCATATACTGAGTGCCTTATCTGTTATAAAATATTATGAATAAAATTAAATAGTTTATTATTTTAAGAAACATACTATATACAAATCAACTATAATATCTTAGGGATCAGTATCATGAAAGAAATCTTAGCCAAATCTGTGGGAGGAGACTTTAATTGAATTTAAATAGTTTGCTTTGGATCTACTATGTCAGGCATTGTATGAACTACTGAAGAAACAGATGAATAAGAAAAAGTAATTAACCCATAATTGACAATTAACACATTTTAATCAGAAAGTGAGGTTTTTCAAAGGCATTTCTTAGAAGAAATGGGACTTTAAAAATAAACAAGATCCATTTTTCAGAGATAATGATATTTCAGGATAAAAAGCATTAAGAGAAAAAATAGAGGAATGAATATATATTCATAATACCTAAGATATGAAACCAACCTAGGTGTCCATTGATGGATGAATGGACAAAGAAAATGTAGAATGGACGCACACACACACACACACACACACACACACTGGAATATTATTCATCCATAGAAAAGAATGAAATCCTGTCATTTGCAACATCATGAATGGACTTGGAAAACATTATGTTAATTGAAATAAGTCAGGTACAGGAAGACAAATACTGCATGTTCTCATAAGCTCAGAGGCTAAGAAAATCTAGAAAATAAGAAAGTTGATATCATAAAGGTAGAGAGTAGTGATTATCAGAGGCTGGGAGGGATGAGAGGAAGGAGAAAGGATGGTTATCAGGTACAGGGGTGCAGTTGGACCTCAGGAACAACTTCTAATGTTCTACAGCACAGTGAGGCAAATATGGTTGACAATAATTAACTGTGTATTTCCAAATAACTAGCAGAAAAGGTTTTGAATGTTTCCATCACAAAAAAAGATAAGTGTTTGAAGCGATGAATATACCAATTGTCTTGATCTGATCATTACACATTGTATATTATGTATTGAAATATCACATTGTACCTTATAAATACATACAATTTTTATGTGTCAACTAAAAATTTTAAAATAAGCACAAAAGAGAAACATAAGTGCAAAGTGGAGTATGGAAAGATGTGTACTTTACTGTGATTTGAGAATTGGGTGCTTGGGGATATATTAGGAATCTGGAGAATACTTTGGAAAACAATTTCTCAGTTTCTTTAAAAGTTAAACATAAAGCCAGGCGTGGTGGTGCACGCTTGTAATCCCAGTACTTTGGGAGGCAGAGACCGGAGGATCCGGGTTCGCGGCCAGCCTCAGCTCTCTCTCTGTCTTTCTCCCTGTCTCTCTCTCTCTCTCTCTACCTAGTGAGGCCCTCCAAAACTTCGTGAGACCCGGTTTCAAGATAAAGTATAAAAAAAAAAAATAGGGCGGGGGGGGGGTAGCGTGGAGGTAGAACGCCCCTGGGTTCAATCCCCGGTACTGCAAAAAAAAAAGTTAAACATAAATTTAGCATGCAACCAAACAATTCTACTCCTTCATATCTACCCAAGAGTGCACAAAGACTTGCACATTAATGTAATATTCATAGCAGTATCATTCATAATAGCCAAGAAAGTGGATATGTATGTCAATTGGTGAATGGAAAAATAAAATATAGTATCCATACAAGACATAAATAAATGAGCTATAAAAAGAAATGAATCAATGATGTATGTTACAACATGGATGGTTCTTAAACACATTATGCTAAGATTTAGCAATTAAATAAAAAAGCCAGATGAGAAGGATCAAAATTATATGATTTCATTCATAAATATCCAGAAAAGACAAATCTAAAGAGACAGAAAATAAATTAAAGGTTGCTTAGGGCTGAGGATATGAACAAGGATTAACTAAAAATAGGCACAGGGATGGATTTCTTTGAGGTAATGGAAATATTCTAGTACTGTATTATGATTATGGCTTAATGACTATAAATTTACTAAAAATGTTGGATTGTGCACTTAAAACAGGGAATTTTGATATATAAATTATTCCTTGATTAAGCTGTAAAAATTAATCAAGAAACTATTAATCAAAATCAGGCATGAAGGAAATAGAAGCAGCAATCTTAGAAATGAAAAGTCTAATTATTAAAATTCTAAAACTTAATAGATGGGAAAAACTCTGGATTGGACAAATGGTTTTGGGGATTGGCAAATTGGAAGGCGAGACTTAGGAACTCACTAGGATACAACATAGAGACACAATTACAATGCACCAATAAAAGTAGAAAAAAATAACATTTTGGGATAGATGGGGAAGCTTTCTCATTCACCTAATGGCAGTTCCAGAAAAGAGAATGGAGGCAATGGTAGGGAAACAATATTTGGGGAGAAAAATCACTGATAATTTTACAGGCTTAAAGAAAGCACATGAGCCCTCAATAGAAAGCACTCTCCTTTTTCTGCAGAGGATAAAGATAAACTAATACCAAGCCAGTTCTAGTGAAACTGTAGGATATCAAAGATCAACAAGCCGGGCATGGTGGTATACGCCTGTAATCCCAGTATTTGGGAGGCTGAGGCAGGAGGATCACAGGTCCCTGGCCAGCCTCAGCAATTTAGGGAGGTCCTCTACAATTTAGTGAGATCCTGTTCCAAAACAAAAACTAAAATAAAGCTGGGGGTGTAGCTCAGAGGTAGAATGCCCCTGGGTTCAATTCCCAGTATCACAAAAAGGAAAGAAAAAAAAAAGATCAACAACAAAAAATCTGAAGTGCTATCAAGGAGAAAAAAGCAGATTACCCACAAAGGAATGAAAATTAGATTGGTAGTAAAAATTTTAACCAGCAAGAATTAGTACCAGAAGGTAATGGAGTACTATTATCAACATGCCGTAGGAAAATAACTGTTCAGTAGAATTTTATACCCAAATAAATTATCATGCAATAAGCAAAACAAAGACATTTTCAAATATACAAAGAATTCCCTCCCCAATCACAACCCCATACAGAAAAAACCAGTAAAGGATGGTCTTCAGTCAGAAGAAAAGTGAACCTAAAGGAAACACTTTGGACTAAAAAAATGAGCAGAAAAATTGATAAAATGTCAGTAAGTTTATTTAATTTTTGACTACAAAAACCATTTCTAAAATTAAAAAGTAAAGATAAAACTCTCATCAGCATGACAAGATGGGAAAGGGGAGGGCTGTTAAGTGGGTAAAGTATACAAACCTCTTTTTTAGGAAAAACAATTAAATGATAACATTGTGAGAAAATATTGAGATTAAGAATCTATGTTGAAAAAGATAATTCTGAGAAGAATAAGAATAAAGCACAGAGCTCTCAAACCAGAATAGAATATAGATTACTAATCCAATAGAGGGCAGGAATGGAGGAAAGGGAAGCAAAAAGGAAGAATGGTAAGTCAAAAACATGAAGTAGGATGGAAAAATAAGCTCAAACAGTAATCACAACAAATGTACCTGGATTAAGTTAAACTACCAGAGACATAAATAAAACAAAAGGATTAAATGTGCAGATATAGAAAATACATGTGATATAAATAGTAGCCAAAAGAAAGGTGGCTTATTAATATCAAAATTTTCTAATTTAAGCAATTGATATGAAAAATGGTAAAGAGAGGCACTATATAATCTATACCAACCATGATCTGTCACAGGAGAACATACTGTAAGAAACATGGCCTACTATGTGCCAGGGATCATGTCTACCCTCTTTACTCTTGTATCTTCAGTGCTTGCAACATACTAGATGCACCAGAAATATTGAGTAGAATGATTACCATATTATATTGAAATGATCTATTTAATGTGTTGGCATGCCACAAGGGCAGGGGTTGTGTCTTCCTAAATTTTATGCCATATTCAAAACAGTGCCTAGCACATAGTAGGCATGCCATAAATGCACAGTGAATTCAAGGATCATTTTTCTTCCATAGGTTTCTCTTGTTCCTGCCTATAATTACATATCCTTTGTTTCTACTTCTATAGCACTCATACTTTGATGTAGCAAATGACCTAGTAATGTCTTCTAAGCAACTGACCTGAGCAAGTGATGATGTATTAATGTCTCCTAGTTCTCCATATTCATACCTTGTGTCTCCAAAAATATTTTAGATTCTGTGAAGATATAGAAGATTCCTTATACTATGCCAAGTGCCTTTCCAGGTAAATACTTGAGTAAATACAGTTTTTGACTGGTGTCACTATTTAGATGAATGTAGGTTAGATCCATAGTGCCCACCAGACATGCTACGGCCTCTTCGGGTTACCTGTTTTCCTGCCTTTGACTAAAGAGATCACTGTTTGGAGACAGGCTCTTGTGCAAAGATCATGGGCAAGTTAACTGGAGGGGTGGGATACGGTCGCTAGTAGAGTTCGGTTCCCAGCCTCTGTGCTTCATATATCTGCAAAATAGTGAAGGTTGGGAAGTGCTTGAGATCCCACAAAAAAGTGGGTGCTGGAAGAGAGAGGGAGATAGTGAGGAAAGAGCATGTTCCATCCACTCCTGGCCAGAATCCACCCTGACCTTCACTGGCAGGCATGGTATCACGAGTTTATTAGGAGACCAAAAGGAAACCCCAAGCACACAACTAGATCATCCACTAGTTCAAACCTTGTGCAAAAGACAGGGAGGGATGTTGCTCTCCACCTACAGACAAGGCACCAGAGGGGAACCTATGACACGCAACTCGTGCAGCTGCAGAGGGTTAACAAGGAGCGCCAGAGGCATCTTCTTGCAAGACACTTGGTCCAGGGAGGTTCAACCAGCGGAGATGGGCTGGCTGACCTCCCAAGGTCCTTTCTAATCCCATAATTACATAGGGAATCGCGCTCTTCCCCATTTATGCTTCTACACACGTCTGCAGCCAGTCTGATAGTAAGTCCCCTGGGCTGCCTTCCAGGTTTAGTACGGTGCCACGCAAGCTTGCTGGCACTCGACAAACGACTCAAATATTTGTTGAATGAAGGAATAAATGAATCGAGTGTTTAAATAGAGCTCACATGATCTCCGCAGCTGTAAAGTAGGGCGTTGAAAGAAACCACAACATTCCAAGCACGATCACTAGAGCACAGCTGGAAAGGAAAACACACACACACACACACACACACACACACACACACACACACACACACACACACGTCACACTCGCATTCCCAGCTTAGGAAAAGCACAGCCCACCTGCTCGGGGAGCGAGAGAGCCAGCCAGCAGGCTGCGGAGTTTCCTTGGCAGGGATCCGGCTCGGCTGCTTTCAGAACCGTGCCTCCAGAAGGTCGGGTCACGCAGATTTAGGGCCGGTTGGCCTCCGAGACAAAGTTTGTGCGGATTCGGCGCGGTGCGGACCGCGCTCCCTCCCGGCCCGGGCGCCGCGGGCGCAGCTCGCCGCCGCAGCGCCTTCCTTACCTTGGTCAGCTGGGCGATCTTCTTGCACATTTTGACGTGCATCTCGGGGTCGCAGTCCATTCTCCAGCCCGCACCGCCGCGGGCGTCGACTCTGGAGCTCGGGCAAGTCCCGGGCGGGTGGGTTTTGCTGTTGAGGGCAGATGCCATCGCTCCAAGGCGCCCGGCACTCAAGGGCTCGCGCTCGCGTGCTCCTGCCCCGTGTGCACGTGCGCGCGCGGGCGTGCGAGCGAGCGTGTGGGGTTTCTCGGGAGAGGTGGCACTGCAGTCCTGCGGGCAGCACCGCGGCGCCGATCTGCGTTCCGGAGGTGCCCGCCTCTCGGCCCACCCTCCCTCTGCTCGCGCCCCACGCGCCCCCAGCAGCGCCGGCGGGCTGGCTCCGCGGGCACCCGCGCTGCGGCTGGCGATCGGCGCGGGCGCGGGTTTCTCCTGCAGCCCCGTGGTGGGGTTTGCGCTGTCCTGGCGCGGCGCTCTGGGACACGAGGGCGACGAGGGGCTCCGGACTTGGCTGCAGACTCAGCCCATGGTGGGCATCCCAGGCCAAGGAGGAAGAGCCAGGCTCAGCCTCTAGCGGTCGGGCGAGTCGGAGGAGACTCCGGCGACGTGCCGCGGGTGGGGATAGGTGATGAGGGGCTGGGCACTGATACCTGCGGCTCTACACGCTTCCAGGTCGGGGCACGCTGGTGGGGGCGAGCTAGCAACTGGATGCGAGGAGGGGCGGGGTCCCGGGCACCGCGTGGGCCAGTGTCAGAGCTGCGGGAGCGCACGGCAGGACCGGGACCCCCGGACCCCCTCGAGGAGGAGCCCGGGAGGACTGAGGGAGGGTCCCCGACAAAGGAGACAAACCAAAGGGGTGGCAGGGAGCGCGTGACCGAAATCTGGCACGATCAAGCAGAGTGCAGGAAGTGGTAGGACCCCAGAGAAAAAAGGCATCAGACAGGTAGGCTGGTGGCAGGTGTGAGAGGAGGACGCGGGGAGGAGTGAAGGAGTTGGGGAACAGAGGGAGCTGAAAATCTAAGCCCTGGGCGGATTGGAGCCAGAACCACACCAAGCTTTCGGAGCTGGTGCTTTTTGTTTGGGCGGGGAGGGGTTGGCGGACTAAATTTCTTTCTGGTCTGCTTTCTCTGGTTTCAAACAGCGGACTTTGGGGAAAGTGATAGCACCTGATCATTCTTCCAAAGCTTGAAAACAGCTCCATTATAAGGAGTTTGCATGGTTAATATTATTTCATTTTACAAACTGCCTTATATTAAGAGTTTCCATAATCTTCATAAACAAAGCAAGCTTCAAAGGGTCTCAGAAACTACAGCCCCACCCCTCCACACTGCAGCTAACATGCTCACTTTTATAGATGAAGGAATCGATGCAGAGAATTCGTACCAAGTCAGGCAATTACAAACAGCAGAGAAGTGTCTGAAACCAAGACATTCCTATTCTAGATTCCTTTATTTTCCCTCCACCACATTACACTGTATGAGCATGGCCAGCCTGGGCTTTTGGCTTCTAGGTTTTCATCTTAAGTTTCCTCCCCAGGACAGCCTTTCCTCCCCCAGTTGCTTTAGAAAACAAAGACCCGACTCAGAATTGCCAGGAAGAAATTCTTGGGCCATATCCTAGGCCCTTGGAGGCAAAAAATTCTGCGTATGGGGTGGGGGGCAGGAATCCACATTTTAAACAAGCTCCCCACTTAATGCCAGATTGTATAGAGAGTATTTTCTGTAGCATCTTAATGTACATTAAATTTTACAGGAATTTAATCACTCTGTGAACTACAGGAAAGTTAGATTTTGTAGAACAAATTTACCAAAAGTTGTTCACCATTGTGGAAAGACATCATCAACGGCCATGTGGCTGGTGGTGTGTGGGCTTCAATGAGCACACTCTGAACTGCGACGTTCGCCACATTCATGAGTCTACTTACATGTACAAGCATCTGAGTACCACACTGTCATAAAGCTAATCATATAGGACCATTTACATATCAAAGCACATATTATAATTACTTCCTTTGCATTTCCCCTTTACATTCCTGTCAAAAGATTATGACCATTAAAAATGTGTGTAAAGTATAGTATCTGTGAATTTTAACATAGCAACATGGATGTTATGAAAAAGGAAGTCAGGTCTGAAAAGAGTTGAGAATCACTGCTCTAAATGATCTCAAACACACAAAAGATTGTGAAGGTGCAGTCTAATCCCAAGCTGAAGTCACTTAACTATGACTTTAGTAGGTCCAATAGCGTATACTAAACT
This sequence comes from Glis glis, assembly GCA_004027185.1. Taxonomy (NCBI): domain Eukaryota; kingdom Metazoa; phylum Chordata; class Mammalia; order Rodentia; family Gliridae; genus Glis; species Glis glis. The sequence continues at coordinate 22,801 of PVJS01014568.1, read as the reverse complement.
TTCAACTTTATAAGCAAAACAGGGAGGAAATTAGATTCCCTTATCAGTTCTGTTGGACCACAGCCACTGTAATCAGGATACCATGAGCCCAACTGTCTTGGAAGGCGTATTACATGTGATGCTGGTTATTTTGGTGGCTGTAGCTATGTTGTAGTATGTGCTGTGTGTGTGCTGTGTGACCACCTAACTTTCTACAGTAAGTCCTACCCTGTCCCCAGGCCCTCTGTTCCCTCTGCAATAACAAGCACTCTCTGGAGTCCTGGGGTGGCAAAGATAAATGTCATCACTCCAGAGGACATTTTTTAGTAATAAAATTGAGTGTCAAATATATAAAAAAAGAAAGAGTATTACAACTCCTAGGATTTACCAGCACTGTGACTGGTAGGGCCTTTTATACCATCAGAAATGAAACTGATTGCGGGAGAGAATTAGATACTACAAAAATATGGGGGTAGAACATTTATTAGGCCACTAATGTGATCTTGGTGCTAAGCCCTTTGCATGTGTTCTTGCCTTCACTAAAGTACTTATTATTATCCTCATTCTACAGACCAGGAAATTTAACCTAGGGCTGGCTAAGTACCCAATTTTATACAACTAGTAGATGGATCTGGGTATATTTCACTTCAAAGGCTATATATATATTTTCCAGAGCACAATGCTGGCAATCTGAAAATTTAAAAATCTTAATTGATCTGAATTTTCTTTAGATTATAAATAAGACAGCTTTTTGTAGTACCCCCCAACTTCACCTGTAATAGTATAAAAATGAGAAAAAAAGCAAAAATCACCCCAAATGTTTCAGCTATACAAAATTACTATTAATGTTTTGAAGATCTTTCTAGACATTTCTCTATATATTCACAGAAAATATTATGTACATATGTATTTTTTATGTATTTATATGCATTTTATGTGTATTTATATGTATTTTAGGACACAAATGGGACACTGTCCGTAGTGTTCTTGAACCCTACTCATTCAATAATAAAGTGGACACTTGTTTTGTCAGTAAAGATCTACATTCCCACTTTTAACACACATTATTCCACTATATACAATAATTTATTTATTCTGTCCTACATAGGACTTTTTTTTCTTTTTTTATGTGGTGTCGAGGATTGAATGTAGGGGCATTCTACCTCCGAGCTAAACTCCCAGCCCTATTTTATTTTTTTATTTCAAACAGGGTCTTGCTAAGTTGCTGAGAGCCTCACTCAGTTGGTGAGGCTGGCCTTGAACCTGTGATCCTCCTGTCTCAGCTTCCCAAGTACTGAGATTACAGGCATGTATCACTATACCTAATTTCTTCTTTATTTTTTTTTACTTTATTATTTTTTTTTTTTGCAGTACTGGGAATTGAACCCAGGGGCATTCTACCTCCGAGCTACACCCCCAGCCCTATTTTCTATTCTTTATTTTTGAAACAGGGTCTCATGAAATTGCGGAGGGCCTCACTAAGTAACTGAGGATCCTCAAAGAACCACTAAGGATCCACTAAGAACCTGCGATCCTCCTGTCTCAGCCTCCCAAGTACTGGGATTACAAGTGTGTGCCACCATGCCTGGCTCTTTTTTTAAAGCAAGTTATTTCATGTATGTTTGCTATCTTATGAGAGTATTCATGTCTGTTCTAAAGGGAAAAAAGAATACATGAAACTCATGTTAAGTATAATGGGTAAACAAGTAGCTTGTGAGCAGGGCAGAATACTTAAGTATAGATATGACAAAAGAGCCAATGGATTCCATGTAAAAAGGATGGAAGAAGAGTCCCATAACACAGGATAGGATGAGAAAGGCCAAGTGGTAAGGTACAGATGATGCCACCTTTACACCTATAGCTACCTCATCCCTCAAATAGCCATTTGATCCCATGTGTGCTCTAACCCAGACAGTCAGATTAAAAACATAGCCCTCAGCAGGCCATTAACTAGACAGACATACTTGTCCCTGCATAGAGCAGGCATGTACTGGCTCTAAGCCCTGCTGAGTCCTCTCTCCTTTTCCAATTTCAACTATGGTCCCCACAAGCAAACTGTCAGAGGGTTAGGCTGATGTAGCACAGGGGAGACAATGACACTGTGTAGCACAGAATGCAGGTAATGTGTGCTCCCACCTCCCTTGGGCCCTGTCCTAAATGTTTTAACCTTCACTCTATCTTTCCAGTTTCTCTTTGTTTCAGTGATAAGCCATATGATTCAAGCATCTTAGTTGGCACCTGGGACTTCCTTTTCATGACATGTGGGATAGCTGGCCTGAGACTGCATGTGGAGGTTACCACCACCACTGCATCAAGGCAACTCCTACCTGATACTGTGGCACATGGGTACTTGCACAGATGTGCAAGTAGTGCAAGTATTTCTATAGAAATACTGCTCCCCCACACCACTTTTTCTTAAAATCCCTAGTAGAACTCAACACCAACTGATTAGTCAATGTTGTTAATACTTTGGGCATTGTTTTGACCTGGCTTTTTCCTGATTACAAAGACTTTTTCCTTTGTAGGAACTTTTAGCACTTTGCTTACCATATATATCTTACAAAGCTTTCACCCATTAGTGATTTCTGCTAGCTTGCTTATGCTTTATAAACATTTTATATTTTTATGTTGGCAGATCTATTGATCTTTTTCTTACTTTTTTTGGCTGTTGACTCATGCTTGGAAAGGCCATCTCCACTTCAGGTTATAAAAAGGTACAATCCACTTTCTCCTAACACTTTTATGGCTTCATTTTTTAAATGTTTCCATTTTTTAATCTAGCTGGGATTTATGTTGATATATGGAATGTAGCTAGAATCTAGACTTATGTTTTTCCAGGTGGCTCAATAGCTGTCCCAACAAGTACGGAAATAATTCATCTTTACCAAACTGATAACCTAAGTGATGATGCCTTAGGCGATTTCTTTAGTAGAAATTTACTTAGGCCAATGCTTTTGCTTAGTAATTTTCTTTCTTAATCAGTTAAGTGGCATGAGCAAATCTATTATTGTTATCATTGCTCCTCATATACTTCTAAAAACAAGATCACATTCTTGAGTATTTCTCTAGCCTATTACCGAGGCTACTTCCCCTACTCCGCCCGACTCACTCCCACTCATTTTTCAGACCTCAGCCTGAAAGTCACTCCCTCATGAAGACCATCCCTGTAGTTGCAGACCAGTTTGCATGTCCCTAAAATAAATCCTAATGGCTTTGCACTTCTGAGTAGTACCTATGTCATATCTTATTTTGAAAAGTTAAAAGTTGCCGGGCGTGGTGGTGCACACTTGTAATCCCAGTACTTGGGAGGCTGAGACCGGAGGATCCAGGTTCGCGGCCAGCCTCAGCTACTTAGTGAGGTCCTCTGCAACTTAGTGAGATCCTGTTTCAAAATAAAGAATAAAAAATAGGGCCGGGGAGTGTAGCTCGGAGGTAGAATGCCCCTGGGTTCAATCCCTTGTACTGAAAAAAAATGTTAAAAGTTTTCTGCCAAATGCCCCCATTTCTGAGTGATGAATACAAATGGGATTATCCTTTCAGTGTTACTCTAACATACATTAACTAGTACCAGGGTTTCATTAAAGGTAGTCTTTAAATGTTATCGTGTCTTTCATCTCCTCTGGGCAGGGAAGAAAGAACCCCGTGTCACAAAATGACAATATTTGCATTGAGATGTCAGTATATTAACATCAATCATGGAACATGACATTTTGGAATAAAATGTTTTGTGGTGAAAACAGGCTATATTAAATATTAATATGATCACTATGAACACCACAAATTGTTTTAGAAATAGCTCGTGGGCAATAAGAGTTTAAAAACTCTAGGGCTGGTAGTCATTGTTTCCAGTTTACCTTAGAATTGTGTTAGTGGTAACAAAGGTGTGGAACACAGGGATTAAAACAAAACAAGCCGGGCATGATGGCACACACCTGTAATCCCAGTACTTGGGAGGTTGATAGGAGGATCGCAGGTTCAAAGCCAGCCTCAGCAACTTAGTGAGGCTGTCAGCAACTTAGCAAGACCCTGTTCCCAAATAAAAAATACAAATAGGGCTGGGGGTGTAGTTCAGAGGTAGACTGTCCCTAGGTTCAATCCCCAGCACCACAAAACAAAAAGAGTCAGGCACATGGGTGAAGAGCAGTCAATGGCATAAGCACCTTTCCAATACCAGAAACACAACCACTTTGCAAAGTACATTTGAATTCACCTTAAACAGGGAGTGAATCTGGTATCAATATCACTGCCTTTCTAGTCTTTTTCTAGAATTCAAAGAAATTGAAATTTCTAATCTCCCAAAAAAGGCACAGAACTTTCTATTTCCATTTATTACAGAGCAATAGAGTGTTCTGCATTCAAAGGAAACACAAATGCTTTTAATGGAATTAAGTATTGATAATATGGCTGATCTAGGGATGAATCTGCCCTGTAGCCGTTTCTGAATTTCCCTTTCTGGAATTGACCACTGCTTTATTTGTTGTTTTAAAATCACTTTGTAGTGTCTCTGCAATATAAATCCAAGTATCATTGAGAGTATTTACATGGAGTAAGAAATTCTCAAATTTTGGTAAGTATAAAAATTATCAAGGGGCCAGATGTGGTGGCACACACCTTTAATCCCAGTAACTTGGGAGGCTGAGTCAGGAGGATTGATTGCAGGTTTGAGGCTAACTCAGCAATTTAGTGAGACTCTCAGCAACCTAGCAAGACCTTGTTTCAATAAAAAAAAGGGCTGGGGGTATAGCTCAGAGGTAGAATGCCTCTGGGTTCAATCCCTATTACCACACACACACAAATTATCAAGAGCTTGGGGGATAGCTCAAAGGTAGAATGCCTCTGAGTTTAATCCTCAGTATCCACCCCCCCCCCACACACACACAATTATCTAGTAGGTCTAGGGTACAGCATTTAAAACCGTGACTTCAGTGATACTGTTGTGGATGCTACCAGCCCCCACTTTTGAGAATTGCTTTAGTGGCCCACACAGGTCTTGCCAGTTTCCTCTGTCTTCTTGCTTTGTAATGTTCTCATCTTCTCTCCTGTTCAAGTTCTATCAGCCTTCCAGTCTCAGCTCAAGTCACATCTCTGATGTAGCTGTGGCCTGAATATTCTAGTCAGAGATGTCCTCTGAGCTCCTATAGCAGCTGGTTATTTGATGGAACTTTTGGAGTATTATATATTATTAATATATTATGATGCAATATAGCTTTCTAAATGAAGCAATGCAACTAAATATGTGTCAACATTTAAAAAAATCTTGACATCATTTTGAGATATTGTGATTCAGAGATAACAGTTTTAAGTTCAGCTTATTTCAACACTGACTTTAATAGGTGTCATAACTAAAAATTTTATGAGTGCAATGGAAGGATATCATTAAGCATACTTACTAAATTGTTACTAACTTTGCAATGATCACCAATTTATGCAAGGTTTTATAGAAATTTTGTTGAAATCCAGTCAAGTTGTATCTTCTCATACTAATCAATGCTCACAAGCTAATCATAAAAAGCTGCATTTAAAAATATACTTTTGCTTATGCAATATATTCATATGGTACAATATTCAAACATAAAAAGTAAAAAATCTCCCTCAAACTTGTTCTTAAGTCATAGGTTCTACCTCCCTAGACAACAAATTCTATTCATGAGCATTTAAAACATGTATTATTTTCTGATTCATTTTGTACTTACTACCATATTAATGAGGAAGGACATAGTTCTTCCATACGAATCTACCTCCACATTCCTCAGTTTTATTTGATCACTAGTAACTGGCTAATATTGTAACTATGGTTATAATAATATGGTTCATGGGCCAAAGAGAGCTCACAATTATTCCTGCACTTCCTATATAACCTCATCTTTTTTTTTTTTTAAGTCACCAACTGTTAGGGATGCACTGGAGTTTCTGTGGGCCTCAATATCCAGCAACAATCTTTTTAGTTATTGGCCTTGGCCTTTGGGAAGCTAACTAGCTGACTACCTCCTTTAATATCATTTTTGGCACTCCTAGAATTGTACCCAATCAATAATAATGGTGCTGTTTTCAGATAAACATCATATTTAGTCTCATTAACAACATCTGCAATATAATAAGTATGTTAGTTAAGGTAATGGTAATTGCTAAAATAAACCACATCTCTGTAGCTTAACATGGTAGCTTACAAGTGGGTAAAAAGCATTGAACAAGTACTTTAAAAAGAAGTATCTAAATGGCTAATAAACAAGTAATGTGCTCAACATAAGTAATCATAGAAATGTAAATTAAAGCCACAACCACTAGAATGAGTAAAATTAATAGATCTGAGAGTGAGTAAAATTAAAAGTATAAAGATATGGAACAACACATGGAACTTTCACATGTTGTTCACTGGTGGGAGTGTAAAACGATGCAATCACTTTGGAAAGTGGGTTTTATTAAAAAAAATATGCCAACCCCAAGATTCCTACATATATGCCCAAGAGGAATGAGTTAATGTATCCACAAAAAACACAGAATGTTTATTGAAGCTTTATTTTTAATAGTCAAAACTTGTTAAGAACTCAAATGCCAACACCAGGTGAAAGGATAAATGAATTACAGTTGTTCATAGAATAGTCGACAGCAATAAAAATGAATAAATATGTTGATCAAAGTGTGTATTTTACTATATGCTATCATTTCATTTTTACTATGTGTTATTTCTTATTTTAAAAAAAGGAGATGAGGCCGGGCGTGGTGGCGCACGCTTGTAATCCCAGTACTTTGGGAGGCGGAGACTGGAGGATCCGGGTTCGCGGCCAGCCTCAGCTCGCGCACGCGCACGTGCTCTCTCTCTCTGTCTCTCTCTCTCTCTCTCCGTCTCTCTTTCTCTCTCTCTCTCTACTTAGTGAGGCCCTCGGCAACTTCGTGAGACCCGGTTTCAAAATAAAGTATAAAAAAATAGGGCCGGGGGCGTAGCGCGGAGGTAGACCGCCCCTGCATTCAATCCCCTGTACCACAAAAAAAAAAGGAGATGGGTAAGTGGGCCTGACATGGTTTACTCAATAATATTTGATGACAGCATACAGATCATTTATAACTAAATGGAAATTTATTCTGATTATATAATATAAACAAAGCACAGAAAAAACCCTGAACCAAAACTTATAGGAAAAAAATCTAAAATATTATATAGGGATAGGTTATAGATCAGACACTGGATATATAAAGGTAAAAAGCAATATGAAATTTCAAAGTATTATTATTTTTTATTTATTTATTTTTGGTACTGGGGATTAAACCCAGGGGCAGTCTACCTCCAAGCTATACCCCCCAGCCATTTTTATTTTGAAACAGGGTCTTACTAAGTTGACGAGGGCCTTGCTAAGTTGCTAAGGCTGGCCTTGAACCTATAATCCTCCTGTCTCAGCCTCCCAAATACTGGAATTGCAGGCATGGGCCACTGGTTTCAAAATATTATTTTTAAAAAGTATATAATTATGCTTTAGCCTCTACAGAGGCTAAAACTTAAATGAAAAGCCGGTTAAAATTATTGTTAGAGACTGTATATAATTTATGTAAATTAAAAAAATTTGAGATTTGCCTAGGCAAGGGACAAAGTTCCTTTTACAAAACAAATTGTTGGGGAACTTTTTTTTGGAAACTGTCTTCTGCAGTGCACATCTTATTCAAAGTGTGAGCAACTATTGCAGTTGTGGAATATGATACTTGAAGGACCAATCTAATTGCTAATAATTCTACAATTTTACTACATTTTTAATGTCAAGCCTCTAAATCTCATTACTAAATTCTAATTACTTTTTAAGAAATAAAATTTCAGATTTATTCTTATGACAGTGACACTCATCCAAAATGTGTACCTGGTATACTTTTAATTGCCTCGTTTTGTCATTGACTTGTCTCCCATGTATTTATCTTTCTTTTTCCTTAATGTCCCAACATCTGTCTTATTCCTTCCTACATTTTCCATGTCCTCAAACACTGTGCCAAGTTTTCCTAGCAACCTACTTCCTGGAGCCCCCATCCTACTTACTTGACACAGTAGCCATCCTGAGACCTTCCTTATTGCTTTCCTTTGTGAGATTTTACGGTTTCAGAATCCCATGCCTTCTTACGTACACTACTCCCTCGTTTGGGGAAGCTCATCCTCCAGTGTCTCCTAAGAAAGGTAGATGGTGAGATAACATTTTGAGACGATGCAAGTCTAAAGACATTTATTGTAGCCCCACAGTTGACTGGATTTTCTGGGTACAGAAATCTAGGTTGGAAATGATTTCTCCTTTTAAGTTTAAAGGCTTTGGCTTCATAGTCTTCCAGCAACCAAGTCTAAATGCCATTCTGAAATCATCCTTTTAACGTCAACTACCCCACTCCCCGGCCTTGGAAACGTTTAGGATCTTCTTTAAACATGATAATGATATACTTTTTTTAAAAATGCATTGTGTCAGGCAATAGGGGGATCCTTTTTTAATTTGGAGCCTACTGTCCTACATTTTCAGGAAAAGTTATTTTTTCCTCCCTCTTTACCTCCTGTTTCCTCATTTTAGAATTCTTATTAATCAGATGTTGCACCTCATTGTGGTCTAATTACCTTTTGTCCTTGACTACTTTTCATCTCTTTTTTGTTCTACTTTGTGAATTTTCAACTTCTTTCCCAACACATTTACTGAATGTTTAATTTTAGCTATCCTATTTTTCCAATAGCTCTTGTCTGATTATCTAGTTTTTACAGCATCTTGTTCGTATTTCATGGTTGCAATATGTTCTGTATCTAGGAATCTCATGGCTTGAGTTTGTGTTCATCTTTCAAGTTGAAGGTTTCCTCAAATGTCTCGTGATTCTTGGCTATAAGTTTATGGTGATTTCATGTGTCTACAAGCCATGTTTGAACAAGCAGGGCTTGTGGACACCAGGTCTCACTGTAACAAGTAAGTGTTGAGCTATTTTTTTTTAAACCACTGTTCATTTTTTGAGTGGAGTGGGCAGGGCTGTATATAAGCCCAGTTGCTAGATTCGGCAACTGGATGGACAGAGTGGACTGGTGCTCACAATATTCACATTGATATTCTCTCAACACTGATGTTCTCTCAACTGTCCTGTCTTCAGAATAGCCCATCACTACCATCATGTTCTCCTAGTTCTATTTGGCTCAATTTCTCCAGAAAATAGTGAAAGCCTTCAGTATTGTGCTGGTTAGTTGACTGGCTACACAGGGAGGGAAAAATATACTTTCAAATAATTCCCTTATTTTCAACTTTGCTTCTCACCCCACCCTCCAGGGTACCTTGTGCCTTCAAATCCTTGAGTCTGTGGGGGTTCTGCAAGGCAAAGATAGGTGTTCCAAATTTGTGGACCTTTTCTGCGACGAATGGCTGCCAGAATTGTGCTACCTATCAAGTATTTAGGAAAAAGAAAAAAAAAGGAGAGAGAGAGAGAGAGTAATACACTTAATCTTTCCCTTCATGGCAAAGGTGTGAGAAGATAACTGATTAAAACACACAAATAAGAAATAAACTCAGTACCTACTGAGATAGCATTTTGAAAATTGCTGTCTGTAAATGATTGAAAGGTATGTGGTTATTTTAGCTAAATGTCACGTGTCTCCTATAAAAAAATCTCTTATGTGCAATTAGGCTTACTCCTCCACCACTCCACCACAGTCTTAACCTTGGGTCAATGATGTGTGACCATCTCTAGCCCCTAATCAGGTATTTACAGGTAAAAAAACAACACATAATGGACAAAGTCGGATGTTGTTTGGGAACAACTATATGACAATAACCCAAGCTTAATCAATGCTAACAACACACTTTTAGAGCTGGTAGACAAAAGTATAAAGCTAAATTTGAATTTCAGATAAATAACTTCTTTTTTTCTGCTTTGTGCTTTACATAACACTATTTATCTGAAACCCAAATTTATTTGGGTATCTTACACATTTTTTATTTTTTTTTTGGTGCTGGGCCCTGTATTTTTACTTGCTAAATTTGGCAACCCAATATATTTTTTAAAGAAACGTGTTTTAATAGAAAGTGACCAACATAGTCAAGCTGGGTTCAAAGGAAAATGGGATTTAGACCAAAGCATTCGTTACTGGGGAAATCTACTTCACTACTAGGTAGGGAACCAGGGGCCAACATCATGTAACACTTTGTCACACAAAGTCCTCATGGAACGCACTGACTAGGCCTATATTAATGCAAGCCTTCAATTAATACAGTAATTAGGGTTTTTCCATGTAGTGGTGTGTCTCGATGTCACCAGAGCTCTGCCACTCTATCAAGGTATTTTGATTACTCAGGGTGCAATCATAAATCCAATCTGGGGTCTTTTTTGATGGAAGATGGTCATACTCTTGAATGGTGCCTTGTTTTAGTCAACCCCCGCCCCTGGAGGCTGCCACTAGCAGACCACTGCCTTATTAATATGTTGTAAAATTGAAACGTTGGCATGTCAGCTCCCTCAGCTAATACCACAGATGGGAGGGCTTAGCTCCTTATTTACTAACTGCACACTCTTTCAGATTGTTTCATCTGGATTCTATTGCAATCTAATTTGATACCATATCTGCTTCATGTCTATGTATACTAAGAACTGCTTTAATCTTGTTAGGGCAACCAGGATCCTAAGTCTTCTTCTCAAAGATTACTGATTACCTGACTTAATTCTCCAAATGCTCCCAGAAATTTTCATATCACATGTCCGAGTCATCTGCCTTCCCAAATTCCAGTCAATTTACTTTGTTATGATCCAACCCTAAACTGTTGCTAACATTTTTAACTGATTGCACAATTTAGAATCAACAACCCAAGTGCTGTCTTCTTGCTACATTTCTATTTTTAATTATTTTTGAAAAACCTGGCATTCATTTCTCACATCTCATTGAGAATAGCTGGTCAGTTAGCCCAGTTCACACAGGAGATGGGTCATCCACAAGTGTCAGGTCATTGTGGTATCATTGTCCTGTACCTGTTCTGTCTGACTCCCAAGAGAGTATATAATCTCCTTGATGCAGCCATTAAAAGGAAGAGCTCAGCAGATTACACACATGATTGTCAGACTCAAATAGTAACCATTAATTCAATACCTGGTAGTTCCAGTTAGTGGAGCTCCTTTAGTTTCCCTAAGTCTAATAGATACTGCTCCTTGTTGGACTACTATGCCAGCAGCAGACACAAAGTTGTCTCATAAAGTCCAATAAGTTTATCCAGACTTTTCAAGCTTTCTACATACCCTAGCCACTCGAGCAAAACACTGCCTTTAAACTTAGCATGTACAACTTAAAATCTTTACATAAAATATGCATATATTTTATATCTTCCCTTGGCTGACTACCCCTTCTAGGGTTCATTGTTAGAATGTTCCTTCCACATGAAATCACTACACTTTGATGCTGTTCCATCCAATTCTTTTGTATGATCCTCCACCATAAGCCATCTTCAAGTATTTGAAGGGCCAGTATACGGATTCAGGTTTAGACTCATTTAAGGTGACCCTGGACAGCAGAAATGGCTTGTGGTAATCCATATTGGGTTCATATATTTTTAAAAATGTGTTTTTTGTTTTTGTGGTACTGGAGATTAGATCCAGGAACACTCTAATGTCTTCCCATGTTGTTCAGGTGAGCCTTGAACTTGTGATTCTCCTGCCTCAGCCTCGTGAGTAGCTGGAATGACAGGCATGCACCCCACTAATTTCTTATGTGCAGTATCTTATGTAATTCTGCATTACTAGTGTCGGGAGCACAGTAGGCATTTCTCCATATTATCATACGAATGACTAGATTTCTAATAAGAAATATTTAAAACTAATGGGCTGCTCTAAAAAACATTGCATTCTCTAACACTGGAGCCAAAAGTAGAAAGCCACGTGAGACAATTTATGCATCAGTAGAAAAAATCCATGTGACTTCTAAGGTCCTTAATTGCTTTAATAATATACGTTAATATCAAAACATTGTTTTCATAATAGAAAAAAATGTTCAGATGGATGTGATAGAAGCCTATTCAGCAGGAAAATCCTCTAGAGAGGACCTACCATCTGTCCTCCTCCTGCCACACATAAATTTTTCCCCTTTGCTTAGGAAATAGGTGGGATTAAAAGACTAGGGTCAAGGTACATGGACTACTTCAACAAAAGTCTACCTCTCTGAATCAAGAGAAAACACTTTTAAATAACTTATTGGTTTAGAAATCCTGTTTCCTTACTTCTTTGATAACTATTTCTATAAATAGGGGATAAAATCTCCTAATTATGGCGATTATATTTAATCAGAGGTCCACATAAGCAGAATATAAAAGTGGTAAATTCACCCACAACCCCAAGCACACAAAAAGTGAACATTTTTTTTTTTTTTTTGCGGTACTGGGGATTGAACTCAGGGGCATTCTATCTCCGAGCTACACTCCCAGTCCTATTTTTTAATTCTTTATTTTGAAACAGAGTCTCACCAAGTTGCGGAGGGCCTCACTAAGTAGCTAAGGCTGGCTGCGAACCCGGATCCTTTGGTCTCAGCCTCCAAAGTACTGGGATTACAAGTGTGCGCCACCACGCCCGGCTTCACAAGAAGTAATAAGCCTTATTCAGGTACTTATTTTGTACAACCTGAGAATTTAAAATATATAAACAAATGGGCTAAAATTTTGGTCTTGACTGAATATAAGACATTTTCTTCTTCAATTGTCTCTTCTCTACAGATGCCAAGACACCTCTTATCAGAGACACTATACAGAGATAGCATACCTATGAACTCTATGGTACTAAATGTTGAATATGCCTTAAACATAGCAGGACCTATTTCATTTGTTGAGGACAAATGACCAAACTCTGTTCGACATATAGAAAGCTATTGGTTTATTCTGCTGCCAAGCTAGAGAAAGGCTTCTTTCCAGAGTTAATAGCAAAAATGCATTCATAAGGAAAGACACACACACATACACACACACACACACACACACACACACACAGAAAAAGAACATATTATGGATATGTAAACATCAATATATTTTAATTTTCAGACCTCTTCCTTACTTTATCCCTCCCCTTCCCTTAAAAAACAAAACAGGTTTTAATAACATTTTATAAACCAATTTTACAGAACATCTACATAGGAACAGTTTCTGATACATTCGGTTACATTACCAGTATGATATGGTTTCAGGTCAATAGTTTCCACTAACAAACATTTTTTTCTACCTACTACAATTCCCTCCTTTCTCCTTTGAGACAGGACAGCTAAGGCTCAGCAGAAATACTCACTAGGTTATAAACATTCTTTGCTCTCCTTAAGCTTGCTATACATTTACAGAATCTGTGATTCCATCATTTCTTCGAGTTTTTGATTCCACCTTGTACATGGCACTTAATTATGAGAACTGGAAAAAAGCAAAACTAAAATAGAGGGTATATAATACACTTTTAACAATCTGTTTTCTGATTCCCTTTAGATGCCCAGTTATGCACACAGATTTCACTCTTCATTGTAGGGTATGTGAAAAGCTTAATGATGGCATACATTTTATGAATGTTGATGTCTATGTTTTGACTCATTTAAATAAAACACAGCAAGACTCATTTACAAGGGCACATACTGTTCCATATTCCAGAAGAAAATCTAAAGCTAATATACTTAGAAAAACAATGCTGCTAAAACTCTTAATTTCAGATTGTGTTAGGCTGAGATTTTCTATAAAGTTTTTTTTTTTTTTTTGCCATACCGGGGATTGAACGCAGGGGCGTTCTACCTCTGTGCTACACCCCCGGCTCTATTTTTTATACTTTATTTTGAAACCGGGTCTCACGAAGTTGTGGAGGGCCTCAGCTCAGAGAGACAGGGAGAGAGAGCTGAGGCTGGCCGCGAACCCGGATCCTCTGGTCTCCACCTCCCAAAGTACTGGAATTACAAGCGTGCGCCACCACGCCTGGCTAAAAAGAGTTTCTTTAAAATTAGAAGGGTCCCTAAAATGTTTGTAGTGGATGTGGAAAGTGCATAAATTTTTGCTTCAGAAAATATACAGACGAAATATTTTAATTCTTTAGCAGTTAACATTGAAAGCATAGTTCTCTTAATCCTTTTCCATTCATCTTTTGAAATGTATTTTATTTGCTCTTGACCAAAATCTGGGTACAAAGATTCAGAAAACAGAAGCCTTAGAACAGGAGTCTGTTTAAACCCAAGGGATAATCTTATAAGCCAATTTAGCCAGAGAAAGCCTGAAGGGAGCCTGCAATATAGAATGTTTATGCTGTAATTGCAGGTCCCTTAATAGATTTGGAGTCTTGAAGGTTAGGTTTGAAACTGCACTCCCCACAAAATACATGAAGAACCCCCAAATGCTGCCATATGCAGGTATATCTCTGTACAAAAGCTGGGAGAGAATTCATATTTACAATATTTTCCTTTGCATAATTATTCAATTTAAATACTTCCCTAGAAATGAATGTCAAAGAAGACCATGCTCAGAATGGTTTGATTGGGGGTAGCCAGCTTCTTGCTTTCTGATGGCGGAGTTCTACCTTTTTTTTTTGCGGTACCGGGGATTGAACCCAGGGGCGTTCTACCTCCGAGCTACATCCCCGGCCCTATTTTTTATACTTTATTTTGAACCCGGGTCTCACGAAGTTGCAGAGGCCTCACTAAGTAGCTGAGGCTGGCCGCGAACCCGAATCCTCCGGTCTCCGCCTCTCACGTACTGGGATTACAAGTGCGCACCACCACGCCTGGCAAGTTCTACCTTTTAAGTAACAAGGGTGACAGTCTACTTTTTACTTCCCATTAATAATCGGATGTCTAGCTAAGATACATTCAATAGGCAAAGTAAATTGGGGAAGGGTGAGTGAGTATGGAATGTGGAGAATAGTCAATTCATCTTTTAAAATATGATCTCTTTTGTCTAATTTTTCACTGAAGTTCTCACTTTATCTCCCAAATTTGTCAGAGGGAATGCTCACAATGCACATATTCTATAGTTGAATTACAGGACCCTTAGGTATATTTTCAGTACTTTAGTGTGTCAGGGTACAACAGTTTGGTTGAAAAGGCTTTAGTTTCTCAACTGTAGGTTGTGTAGTGATGAATTTATACCCTTTTTCTTAATTGCCAACATCAGAGTTATCAGAGCAAGTAGTGATCTTTTTTTTTTGGTGGCCCTGGGGATTGAACAGAGGGGTGGTCTACCTCTGATCCACACCCCAAGCCTATTTTATTATTTTGAAACAGGGTCTTGTAATTTACTGCAAGCGGGCCTCAAACCTGTGATCCTCTGTCTCAGCCTTCCAAGTACTGGGATTATAGGCTTGAACCACTGCACCGGGCTAAATGGCAATCTTTATAATGATGCAGTTAGGAGTTTGTTGACTGCCTTCTGGAAGTCAGTGTAGGAGTAAGTAGTGTTGATGGGTTCAGTGCGGGTTGTTTCCTTAACTGTTTTAGTTAGCCAGCCACAGCAACAACCAGAAACACATGAATTAGGAATCTGTTTTAAGTATTCAGGTATGGGAGTGGCTCTACTCAATGTTCGGCTAAGCTGTTTGGTAGCAAACTGCAGTGCTCCATTTAGAGTGGCGTGGTCTCTCGAAAGCCGGATGCGACTTATAAGAGGCTTTTGAAAAGGTGGGACTCCACACGAGGCCAGCGGGGGCCATTCAGGAATTGGCTCCAGTTTGGGGACACAATGGGAACAATGGGAGAGTCTTAGACCTATCTCTCGAAGTATATGGACTGGTGTGCTTGCATCCAAGAGTTTCGCATGATATAACCAGGAATTAGGATTTAAAGGTTTCCAAGTGGTAGAGTATTTTAAAAGGCACTTAACCTGCCAGGCGAGACTCTCGAGAGGCGTCAGGTCGGGCGCTGTGGGGTCCTCTCCCTCGGAGGACTCCCACTCTTCTCCAGAGCTCTCATCTAGGGAGCTCATGTCTTCCTCCTCACTGTCTGATTCTGATACGGGGTCAGGAGAAGGATTTCTGGGACCCATTAGAAAAAACAAAGTAAAAAACTAGGAAAAAGTTAACGTCTAGGCCAGTGGAACACTGACTAACATTGGCAAATAGAAGCAAGAAGTGAAAAATCTTTTTGCCAGGATGAATTTGTCTGTCTCTCAGTCCTTTACACATACACAGTATGCCTCTAGCCCACACCAGTGCAGTTCTTCAAAATTATGTAGTATAATCTTCGCTTAGAAAGAAGACACCTTAGTCCTCAGGATCAGTTCAGTGTGTAAAAGCGTTAGTCACTTACCATGGCACAGGTACAGAATATCTCCTTCAAATCCTGGCTACCCAAGAAGAGAAAGGTCCTCCTCTAGGCAAGCCGGATTTTCTTACTGCAGTCTCAATTGATACTGTGAAGAAACTTTGTACACTCTGTTTTGTCCGCAGTGGTAGTACATCTACTTGGTAATAAGAAGCTTAGTAGTGGTCTTGGTTGTCTGCTGGTGTAGCATCTTTTGTTCAGTGGGGATGGTGGGATGAGTTGTCAAGGACATCTGGTATGCAAGGATCCAATGTTTTCCACAGGTGATGCAAATGTCCTCAGCAACTGGCGATTTAGTGGTGAACTATCTGGAAAGGTAGCCTTAACCTGTGAATGAGAAGACTACAGACATGATAGTAAAGCCTCAAAGTATTACATAACACTTCTATCCATCTAACTTTAGGATATTAAAAAAAAAACAACCAAAAGCAAAAAAAAGGATGCTGAGCAAGAAACTGTAGAGATTTCCCCCTCTCTATCTCAAAGGCTTATGACTTTCCTGTTAGTAATGATTCCTATAATCACAAAATTGATAAAGAACCTGGGGCCATTTTAATCCTTTGTTGGTACATAACTGGACCAGTTTAAGTATGCAGAAAATTACTTTGGTAAAAGTAGATCTCTTATGCCCCAAATGCCAAATTGTGAGTTTATCTTTTTACCTTTAGACATGCTTGATGGGGTTAAGTATTAGGTGGCCTGTCCTGGTGGTAGAGCTGCTAAATGTTAGAACTCTTGCTAGGATCACAGAGGTTAATCTATATGACCAATTTTATGTAAGCTGTTTTTGAAAAAGAAAAAAAAGGGTGAAAATTGACCAGCTACTTCTATGAGATTAAAAAAGTAATTTCAAATCAAGAGACATACCAAGTAAGAAAAGTATAGGCTCATTTCACCTGCAAAAACCCTAAATATTACTTAACAAAATCCAACAGTACATTAAAAAGTAAAATACCATAACCAAGTATAGCTTATGCTGGAAAGTAAGAATAGCTAAACTTCAGAAAATTTACAAATACAAGTTTTCAAAATTAAAGGGAAAAAAGGTAATTTTATAAACTGGATATTTAACCTTTCTTAGTGCCTGACCAACATTTATACTTTAAAACAAAATATTCTTACCTAGCAAAAAAGAGAAAGTCTCTTTCTCAAGTTTGTAAATTTTATCTACTTAAGCAAATATCCTAAAGAGAAAATATATTTCCTTTAAAAATGAAATTAGGTAAGGATGACTATGATGACTGATACCATCTGACATGGTATTGAAAATTCTAGTCAATGTTATAAGTGTAAGAACTGGAAAAGAAGGGATAAAACTATTAATTCACACTCTTAATTAACTTCAATACCAGCAATACCAACTAGAAAATATCATATAAGTACATTTCACAGTAGAAAAATGAAACAAAATACCTCAAAGCTATAAAGGACATAGGAACTAATTAATAATATACAAGATCTAATAAGACATAGAAGAGTAAAGACATTCCATGGTCTTGGATGGAATAAATGAATATTATAAAGATACCAATCTTTTCTACATTAATTCACACAACTATAATCAAAATTTTAAGGAATTCTACAAATGAATTTCAAAGTTTATATGGGAATAAAATTCCGCACACAGTCAAATCAACTGTTTAAGCAGAAGAGTAAAGGGCATTCTTGATCTTCAAAATATCAAGACCTGTTACAAAAGTCTCAGAAATTAAAATAGGACGGAATTAGTGTAAGAATAGTGTTCAGAAACAGAGCCACATATAATTTGGAAATACAGTGTAAAGTAAGGTTGACACATACATCAGGGGGAAAATGGATACATTTAGTACATTTACTGGTACAATTGGCTCATATGAAGAAATATAGAGCTACATCCCTATATAATGCCATGTATAAAGGATGATAAAGACCTAAACGGGGATGCTAAAACTATATAATTAATCAAATCTAATACAGGCGAATATCTTTGTGACCTGAGGTGAGTGTTATGGTTTGGGTCTGGAATGTAACCAAAGCTCATGTGTTGAAGGGTTGGTCCCCAAGGCAGCCATGTTAGCAATGTTCAGAGGTGGAGCTTTCGGAAAGTGATTGCATTGCAGGGGCTCTGATCCTGTGGTCAGTGGGTTAATCCACTGATAGACGTATGACTACTAGGAGGTGGTGAAAACTGTAGGCAGGTGGGGCATGGTTGGTGAAGTAGGCCACTGGGGATGTGCCCTTGGGGATTGTATCTCGGCCTCTTCCTGCTTCTCTCTGCTTCCAGGTTGTCATGAGCTGAGCAGTTTTCCTCTGCCATGACTTTCCACTATGATATTCTGTCTAGCCTCATGCCCAGAGCAGTGGAGCCAGCTGAACATGGATTGAAACCATGCACCAAAATAAATCTTCCCTTTTTGAAGTAGTTATCATCAGGTATTTTGGTCACAATGTCAAAAAGCTGACTAACACAGCCTGGAAAGACTTCTTAAAAATATAAAATGTAAAGCACAAGACTAAAAATGATTAATTCAATCATATCAAAACTAATAATACCTAGATTGAACTAAAGATATCAAGGACAAATTTAACTATAAATTAATTTTTTTAAAAGGTAGTGATTTCATAGGCTGGTGTTATACCTCAGTGGTACAGCCCTTGTCTAGCATGTACGAGGTCCTGGGTTTGATCACCAGCACCGCAAAAAAAAAAAAAAAAAAAAGAAACTAACAAATTCAACTAAAAAAAATGGACAAAGGACAAGAATATCCAATAACAGAAGAGAAAATCCAGAGGTACTGACTGCATGATTACAATTATACTATCAGTTTAGTGAAAATTAGAAAGCAAGACAATACTAAGCGTTAGTGAGTTTCCTTTAGGAAGTGCCCTGCTGGTAGGACTGTATACTGGGGTAACTATTCTGAAAAGCAATCTGGTAGCAATACTTGGCCAAGTTAATTATTTGTACATCTTATGATCTAGCAACTGTACTGGGTACATAGCAAAGAAATATACCCTAAGACCAACATGTATTAGGATATACTACAAAGCTTCAGCGAGTCTTCTAGGTTTCAAAACTAGAGAAAAGAACAGTTAAAATGTGGTAGAAGCACATTAGAAGTATACATAGCTAGAAGTATACACAGCAACAAGGATGGACTTTAAGGGTAAAGCTCTAAATGAAAAAACAAACAAACAGTATCAGCATCTCAGTGTATGCCATTCTGAAGGGGTAGTTTCCAAATGAAAGACAGTGAACATCTTTGGTTTCAAATATTCTGAATTGTGCTAATATGGCCATATGGTATGATTTCAGGTCAGTAATTTTCTTCTAATGATTATTTCTTTGGCTTTCACACATTCTTTTTCATATACTTCAGTTCCTAGCACAGTGCCTGGCATATATGAGGGGTTCATTAAATGTATTTGAAAGAATTAATGAGCAAATGACTAGGCCCTGAAATAAATAACTACATAAGCATGTTGTGTTTTATTCTAGGGAAGAGAAAAATCCCCAAATTATATTTTGGTGATTTGGTAATATGGTAGACAAAGACAAAAGAAACAATGTTTTAAAGCAGGATCAATAAAGATGATGCTTCTATAGCAGAACCAAGGAAATTGCTTATAATTTTCAGAAACACAAAATTTAAGCACTTTAAAGTTTAATTTATGATATTATTACCTACTTCAATCTGAAAGAATATTTAAAACTGTCATATACCATTTTTTATGGAAAAAAGAGAAGGGGTTAGCTTATAATTTTTCTGTCTTCTTTTATCTCTACTCTTTTCATTTCAACCAGATTGTACTTATAAGATTAACTGGCTACACTTCAGTTATTATATTACTCAAAGCATTCTTAAAAAGGCTTACTCTACTTTTTAAATCAGCAATAAGACAGAAAACATCTATTTGAAGGTGTATATAAATACTAAACATGTGATTTAACAGTGACCCAATCACTGTTATTTATTTACATTCCATGCATATAGTTTTTCCATATCAAAACTGAACACTATATATTTCCACATATAACTTAAATTGCGAGAATAGTTGCTTTGAAATTTTGGAACTTAATAGCCTTACTACACATATTCTTTAGTTTTTGTTACTTCTTGAATTAAACTAAGTTTATCAAGGACAGGAAGAAATTTACTGCCATAGCTGTATTTACTTGTTCTTCTTTTCCACAACATTAAGAGCAAAAAGTATCATATAAACTTTACAGCAAGGAGAGTATGATGTCTAAATTTAATCTAGTATCTTAAAACTTCAGGTCATAATGTTCAAAAATACTGAACAAAAACATAGCATTAGTCATAAAAAAATAAATAAAACCCCCAAAGCTAATCAATATAGTTAGACTGACCTCTGGTGGCCAGTTGCCTCATCCTTCAGTAACTGACAAAATAGTATGGAGTCTCTCATAAGGGCGAGATAGCCAAATAAAATACAGTAAATAAATACTATTAGAAACTTTACAAGGCAACAAATGCAGCAAGTACCCAAAGCAGAAAGAGAGTGGAGCAATTAAAGCCCACAAAGTAAGAAAAAGACCACCAAGTATTATTCATTTGACTTCACATTAAAAACAAATGATATATGCAGTAGTTCTCAAGTATGTAATAGCTCTGTGCTGTTTAATACTTTACCCACTAGCCCCATGTACCTACTTAGCACTTGAAATGTAGCTAGGGTAAAATTATACCCAATTTCAGAGTTAGAAAAAAATAATGCAAATTATGTCATTAATTTATGTTGATTACATGTTGAAATGATATTTTGGGGATATCTGGTTAAAAAAATTAATGCTCTTTCTAGGTTTCTCTTTCACCACAGCTTTCCGGGCATTCTATATTTCAGTCACAGTGAGATTATAAATGCTATCATTATTTTTTCATGCATTCTTAGGCCTCTATCCTTTTACTGATTAATCTGAAAATATTTATCTTTTTTGAAATTAGACATCTTGTTAATTTCAAAATTACAGGCAACTCAAATGCTATCATAATCATCGCTTTAGAATTTAAATACCTACAGTTTCAGGAATTAGGGACATGAAGTAGGAAAACAGAATCCTATACCAACTTGTCATGCCTCAGGTTCTTCATCTTAAAAGGAGACTGAAGTTACCTCATGGGGCTGTTTGTAAGAGTTAAATGATGTAAACTGCTTAGAATGGTGTCTGGAACACAATAAGGGTCAATAAAGTATAAGTTATTATCAAAATGAATAAACATCAAAACTAATATTGACTGAAAAAAGCCAGTTGCACTTATGATTATTCATATAATAATCCAGACCTTCCCAAACAGCAGTCTACTTATCCTGAGATTTATTCATATGCTTAATAAATAAAAATTTGCCTAGTGAAAGTTAATAGTAAGTTTTAAATATGTTATTTCTGGCGAAGGAAGTTAATTTGGAAGGGGAAAGGTGTACAGGTAGTTTTGTAATGTTCTATTTTTTCAGCTGGAGGTGGGAACTGCAGTGTAGGGGACGTAGTTTCCTATTTGGTTCTGGCCTCAGGTTCTTTATGAATTGATATAAGGTATTAACGGGGGGCATCTTTAATAACATACATAGGCACAGGAGTCCATGAAACAAGAAACTAGAAGGATCAGATAAACTAAAGCTTACATAGCATCCTGAGCTACAGAAAGGACAGGGGATTGGGACTTCTGGGGAAGGGGGTGGTGACATGTTATGGAAGGTGAGGAGAGAAAACGTTTGGTGAATGAAGGTTGTCTGTCATGCACAGAGTCTCCCAGTCATAAAACTTATCAAGGAGCAGCCCGTTTTCCTGACAGTTACTTTAATGTAGATGTCTTTTACAAAAGGATAGTTTTTCAGGGCTACTCCTGGATCTGCAGTTTCTCAGAATAACCAGCCAGAAATATGCCAGATAAGTCTACTTGGGGGTGCCCTATTCTGGAGTGGTATGTCCTGAGCCCCAGCTGGAGTATTCATTTTTATCCAGATAGTTTTTTTTAATAAAAGATTTAGAGATTGTAGTTCCTGCTCTTCTTTATCTGAACCACGACCCCAAGGATCTTTGCATTGAGTTCTCCTTTGTTTTGTACAGTTCTTATGTATGTCTGTAAATCAGGTCTCGAAGGCGGGCACATCCAGACCCAGCTGCAGCTGATTTCAACTGCGCTTCTCTTCGAGGAGCATCCAGACCGTGCTCCACCGCAGAACCTGCCGGACGGCGCTGGACCAGGCCGGGCCCGGAGGCCTCGCCAGGACGGCCGCCCTTCCCCGTCCGGGGATCTCGGGACGCCCGCAGCGCCCCGGGCACCGTCTCCCCGCTCACAGCGGCTCGGCCGCAGCCGGTTCCCGAACGCCCGTGCCCTCCTAACGTCTCCCGAAACCTTCCCTCCTCTCGGGAGCCCCGCTCCTTCGGCAGAGACCGTCCCTCCTAGATTTCCTGTTCTCACCATGGAGAGTCCTCTCCGCTTTGTCGCCGCACGCCCAGCTGCTCGATCCCGCTCCACCGAGCGCCACCAGCCCCGCGGCTCCGCTCGACCTCCCTGGCAACACCACCGGGCCGAGCCGACGCTACCTCTCCTTAGAAACGCCACTTCCTACCGCGGAACGGCC
>PVJS01014567.1:0-40161 GCA_004027185.1 Glis glis | reverse complement strand
CTCCTCCTCCTCCTCCTCCTCCTCCTCCTCCTCCTCCTCCTCTTCCACCTGCTCCTCCTCTTCCTCCTTCATTCATTCGTTGTTTGCTTTTTGGTACTGGGGATTGAATGCAGGGGCATTCTACCTCCAAGCCATACCCCCAGCCCTTTCTATTATTTTTTGTTTTGAAACAGGGTCTTACTAGGTTGCTAAGAGCCTCTCTACGTTGTTGAGGCTGTCCTTGAATCTGCAATCCTCCTGTCTCAGCCTCGCAAGTACTGAGTTAACAGGCATGCATGACCACACCCAGCCCTTCTGTATTTCTTCGAAAAAATAACCTCCTAGTGAGGCCTGCTATGGCCACCTTACTTAAAATTGTACCCACCCAACTCTGCTGGTTCATCTCGTCTTGTTCATTTATTCCTTAAATGTATTATGTCATAATATTCCATGCCATTGACCTTTTTGTTGTTGCTTCTTTATTGTCAGAAAGGAAGGGATTTTGGTCAGGATCATTGATCTAGAATAGTTCTTGGCACATGATAGACACCCACTAAATATTCACCAGCTATTAAATGAATCAGTAAATTAATCAGTAACATTTTCCAGGACCTACTATGTACAAGGCTTTCACAGCCTCAACACAACTATCATCTCCTTAGAAACTAATCCCAAACAAATCCACCTTGTCCACACTCTGATACCTATTCTATTTACTTTCTCTTCGGCTTAATTATACTGGATATGGCCATTAAAGCTGAGAATAAGTGAAGTCTCACATTCAGGCTCAAATTTATAAAGACCGTTTAAAAAAACAAAAGTCAAAACCAGGATCTAAGAGAATATATCAACTTGAAAGTAACTTTTAAGAAAAACAGAAAATAGCTCAGCTTTAATTCTGATGATTATAATTTTAAAAGCTACTATGTATCAAGCTCTTGTTCCGGGTCATGCTCTGTGATGCGAACCATGTGGGTATCGTTGCATTTAATCCCCACAACAAACACAGTGAGGCAGAAGACCTGCTCACGGTTCAAAGTCAGAAAATGATTTCCCACGTTGAGGCCTCTACCTATGTAGTCTGAGAATTTTTTTTATATGTGATACTAGGGATTGAACCCAGAGGCATTCTACCATGGAGGTACACCCCAACCCATTTTTATTTTGAAACAGGGCCTCACTAAGTTGCCCAGGCTGGCTTTGAATCCATGATCCTCCAGTCTCAGCCTCCCAAGTACTGGCATTACAGGTATATGCAACTGTGCCCAGCCAGCCTGAGAATTTTTAACAAGTCACTGCCTGAATGAAATAGGACAGGGAGGCTCCTAACACTGCATGGCAATATTTTGGCTAAGGAATCATTTTTAATACCAGGCTCTATATTTTAGGTTCCATTTTTTAATTTTTTGCGGTACTGGGGATGAACCCAGGGACATTCTATCTCCGAGCTACACCCCCAGCCCTATTTTTTATTCTTTATTTTGAAACAGGGTCTCACTAAGTTGTGGAGGGCCTCCTTAAGTAGCTGAGGCTGGCTGCGAACCCGAATCCTCTGATCTCAGCCTCCCAAGTTCTGGGATTACAAGCATGAGCCACCATGCCCGGCTAGGTTCCATTTTTAAGTGAATAATACATGTGTCCCAGAAATTAAAGCTAGGGGTTCTCGCCGAGGAGTAAATACTTCTCCAGATCAACCTACACGGTTTCCAGAATACCCACACTATGTTCCAGGTTGTGATATTTACCCATGCTACTACATGGCTGGAAATGGCTTGTACTTGGAGTTCATGTTTCCATTCCCAGTACTCTTTCCTAGTAGATATTTTGACTCTTACCTGGAGCATCCCACTGGGATAAGGACTAAGTAGATTATAAAGGGCCAACATGAATTCCCAAGCCTAATTTCAGGACTTAATCCCTTTTTAGTTAGCCTTTGCTCCATCTTCTTTCTTCCTGTTCCACCTCCCAGCTTCCCAGAGCCCTCTGGAACCAGAACCCAAATGTAGGGTCTGAAAGTCACCTGGCCACACTGAAAGGAGAAAACACTACAAGCTTTTCATGGATTCCTCTGCACTTTTGATGTAAGAAAACTGATCCCAGGAGCTGAAGTAGTTCCAGAGTTCAACAGTTGGGGAAATTTGAAGGTGGGGGGGGGGGAGAAAGTCCTACATTCCCAGAGATGTGAAGAGAACCCAGCTCTCTGAAGTTGGAAGTAAGAAGACCCTATTTGTGGCTGCAGGAGAGGAAAAGAAAAGAGCCCCGCAAGGAAACTACCAACAGATGGTAAATACATTTTTAATTCTTCTGTCATACTGTGTGGACTTGTGCACATTTGTCCTGCTGTGTTAGGCTCCCGAAATAGCTAGCAATGGAATTGCAGAACAGTTCTGCTGCAATTTGAGATGGAGGAAACCATGCTAGCTGACAAAACAGGAAGGGTTCATAGTAGGATGGAGTGGATTCGCTCCCAGTCTGCAGCCACTCCGTGTGGCATCTGCTGTCGCTCACAGTGCAGGAAAATTCTCTCCTATGTCAGGTCTCACTGGTGATGTTTTGAAACACACTATTTCAAATCGTCCTCCCAGCTCTAGTTACAATCATCAAATGTTGACACTCTCTATGTGATAACTCTAAAGGGAGTGAGGGCCATTCAATTGCAGGTGCTGAGTTGTCCAGGGAGCATCGCACACACCCCTGGCAGCACAGAGTTCTTTCCCTAGTCTCTTCCTGCTTTTAGTTTTGATAGAACATCATGGGAATTCCAATGCCAGAAAAAGGAGCAAACAGGATCATGGATTGCTCGCCAAGGAACCTAAAGAGAGAGGATGCTAATGCACATTTAGTTGACTCTGCATCTGAGAGGGGATCAGAGACTGTTACCAGGAGTCAGCCAGGCTCCCAGTCCCAATGCCACCTCTCAGTGCATCAGCAAAAAGGAAAAAGTGCTGATGGATCTAATTGGATGCAGAATAATGAGGTGAGGGAGGCCTGTGACTTAATCATAGTCTAAGCAATACAACTTATACAATACCATATCATTAGGACTAGAAGCATCCTTGGAAAATTGAGTTCAAAAAAATTTTTTTTTTCATTTTATAGACAAGAATCTGGGCCAAAGAGCTGCAGGAAATTGGCAAAGAGCATACAATTAGTTAGAGGCAAATTTAGTACTAGAACCCAAGACATCCCTGTCCGTTTTGTTTGTTGGATTCAAGACAACCTGGTCACAGTAGCCCTCTTGCTTGGGTTCTTAAAACACAAGATGATAGAGGCTCTGGCTGGCTCTGGCTGTTTGGGAAATGGGTTCGTATTCTTTATAGGTAAGGTTTCAAGCTAAAATACATTTGTTAATTTCTATCCCAAATCACCATGGATTGTGTCTAGATTATATAGCTACTACTGTATTGGGCACAGCTGGGATCCTTTTTTTTTTTTTCATGAAATAGCAGGGAAGATGGGTAGAAAAGAATGAAAAGGCTCTGGCAGAAGAGAATCAGAAGCATTCACAATTACCTCCCACCCAGGGCCTTCCTGATCTAAGAACGTCTCCCAGCTCCTCTAGGAAATAGGGGGTAGGTGGAAGGAAATGGCATTTTTATCATCTTAGTAAAAGAAAGAGTAACAAAAACACTTTAACCTTGCTTCAATGATGGAATCTCGATTTCACATCAGTTAAGTTTCCACAAGACTAAATATATTCTCACTCAAAATGATGTACACATTCATAGATCCTTTTTCTAATGAGTACCTGTGCAGCTCATTAATAAAAACTATGCTCAGTCGGCTTTTTTTTAAAAAAAATGTTCTTCTTTCTTGTTTTCTAGGAAGTTAATCGGTAAGCTCCTCAACAGCTAGGTTAGCAGCAAGGTCTTCTAAATTTTGTAATTCTATTTCAGCATTTTGATCTATCATTTTTGCAGAGGACGTCAGCAGCAATTTTTTCCCATTGTGGGGGCAGACAAAAAGTTTACCCGTTGTGTTTACCCAGGGCACTCTATGTTTCAAGACTCAATTTGACCATTTTGAATACTTTGGGTAAATTTATTGGCTATGGCCATAGTCTAGCTATAGATTTAGGGGCGGGGGAGGGGGAGGATGATTTTAAGTGAGTTCAGCAGAGCAGTCAGGAAGGCACACTTTTAGGTTATTTCATTCCTGTGATCCAAATTTGATTATCTAGCTAATATCACTAGGGACAATTGAAGCTTTAATAATTACAGCTCAAGGCCTTGAAAAAAAAAGGAAGAAAGAAATGACGTTTATTTCATATTCATACACAGCCTTTCAGAGTTGCCATGTCAGAGCGATTTGGGCTGGTGGCGCACGCCTGTAATTCCAGTACTTGGGAGGCTGAGACAGGAGGATGGCAGATTCAAGGACAGCTTTAGCAACTTAGCGAGGCCCTGTTTCAAAATAAAAAATAAAATAGGGCTGGGGGTCTAGCTCAGAGGCAGAATGCCACTGGGTTAAAAATAAAAGCAGCATTCTGAAAAGGTGAAAAGATTTTTCTTTCTTCTTTCTTTTTTCTTTTTCTTTCTTTCTTTCTCTCTCTTTCTCTCCTCTCTCTCTCTCTCTCTCTCTCTCTCTCTCTCTCTTTCAAGCAGCAGCAGCAGCATTATTAACAGAGAAGGAAAAGTCTCCCATGAGCTATGACAAAATCCTGTAGATTGGTTTATGAATCAATGTAGCTTAGGCTAAAGCAACCTAATTTCCTGAAAGCCACTCCATGGCTTTAGGCTTCCAGAGAAGCATAAAGCTTGTATGATATTTACTCTTAGTTAAAATTAAATGGAAATGGAAAAAAATCCCAAAGAGGAAGTCTTCTGGGGAGATATCTCATTAACAACAAAAAATAAATATATGTAAAGGAGGCTACAAAACAATATGGACAGAATATACAGACGTTGCATTAAAGGTCTGGCAATCCATATCCATATATATATATATATAATCAATGTGTAAAAATAACTATCTGAGCAATTGGTATTCATGTGATGTTTTCTGCTCTTTTTGTTGTGAAAGATACATTTGGGAAAGTGCATGACATAGAAAATACAACTTAATAACATTTTCATAAAGTGAACATTCAGATAACCACAAGAAGCAGACACAGGCCCGGAAGTCTTCCACCCACCCCTTCCTGACCACAGCCACCTTCTCCTCAACAGGTCACCACTGCCCTTTTATGCTAACCTTATTTTTATTTTATTTTATATTATTTTATTCTATTTTTTCTTTGCTTTATCATTTTGCTATCCAAATATATGCTGGTAACTATGATATATTTTCCTGCTGTTTAGACTTTAAGTAAGTGGGAGCACACGATCTTTTGAAAATCCCTGCTTTTGCTCTGTGACTATAAGACTTCTAAGAGTCATCCATGCTGAGGAGACTGTGATTCAGTCATTTTCAAAGCTGGATGGTATTCCAGAGTTGGATAGATGACACTTTATTCACCTACTCTACTACTGATGGATGTTTTTATCTTACTTTCAGTTTGGGGCTATTATGAATGGAGTTGCTATTTTACTGATATGCATGTGCACATATTTCTCTTGTACATGTACCCAGGGGTGGAAATCTGGGTCACTGGATGTGCCTGTCTTTAATAGATAATGCCCAATAGTTAACCAAGAACAGAAATGCAACACATGCTCCCTGGAGTGGTGCTTGGGAGTGTCTGGGGCCCTTCAGTGGGGTTTCGTGTCATTTTTTTTTCTTGAGCTTATCTGAATTTTCTACTTTTCTCTGTAATAAATATCTATTGGTTTTGGTTAGGCAAAATGCAAGCTGGGTGTGGTGGTGCATGCCTGTAATCCCAGTACTTGGGAGGCTGAGACTGGAGGATCGCAGATTCAAGACTTAGTGAGGCCCTCAGCAACTTAGTGAAACCCTGATTCAAAATAAAAAATAAAAAGGGCTGAGGGTGTAGCTCAGAGGTAAAAAAACATCCCCTGGATTCAATCCCTACTACCAAAAAATAAAATAAAATAATTAGGCAAAATGCTCTTCTAATATGTTTTTTTAAAATTATCTTGCCTATTAGGGATATTCTTTTAAAACTTTTTAATCAAAATAAATAATTCTTTATATAAGAAGGGTACAAATCATGCGTATAAGGCATAAACACACCTGTGACCACCATTTGTGTCAAGCACCCTACAAGACTTCCAATCACCATCCTTTCTCTCCGCATCAAAAGAAAATGATTATAGATATTTGTAACATGACAGTTTTACATGTTTTTGAACTTTTTACAACTGGAACAGTGCAGCGTTATCTTGTATCTAGCCTCTTTTATTTTCCAACTTTGTGAGATTCATTCACATGGCTGTCTGTATGGTAATTTGTTCGTTTGTTTCTTCTCTTGCCACAAGGAGGAAATAGTGACTTCAGGGGACTGTTGTGCTCAATACTTCTTCAACTGCTGGGACATACTGACTAGCACGACACATGGAGGAGGCTTCTGCGCAGACATTGATGTCTTTGTTGTTCCTATTGTATGGATGCTCTGTGCTGGGGTTGGAGAGGCTGTAGGGACAGCACATGTGTGTGACATCCCAAGCCACCCTCTGACTTCCCGAATGGTGTCTACACTCGGAGTCATATCTCAGTGATAACAAATGCTTTCACGCCCTTCTTTTTCTATCTAAAATGCCAAACAGCCTCACATCCTCAGCTGGCGCACGTTTATGTGCAACAGAGCTATCTCAGGATTTTACTGGGAAGTTGACTGGCCTCTGATCATCAGGGGAGTCCAAAGACACAGCTGCTTCTGGCCACAGTGAAAGCCATTGGCCTAGAAGCAGGGACAGCTTCAAAGCCGGAACGGGGCACAGGGAGCAAGAGTCATGGCCTCAGAGCCTTCTCGGGAAAAGAATCTTGAAACATCCTCGGAAGGAAAGAGAAAGCCAACAGCTCATGCTTTTTACTCTGTCAAATCAGCAGTGCTGACCCCTTCCACACAAAACGATTGTTTGTATCTTACTTTTGTTTGCATTCTAAACAGAGTGCCAACTGAACTTGAGCTCTTAAAATGGAATATTGACATCAATCTACTTTTTTTTTGGTACTAGAGATGGAACCCAGGGGCTTGCTACCTCTGAGCTACACCCCCAGCCCTATTTTTTATTCTTTTATTTTGAAACAGGGTCTCACTAAGTTGTGGAGGGCCTCACTAAGTAGCTGAGGCTGGCTGCGAACCTACGATCCTCCTGTCTCAGTCTCCCAAGTACTGGATGTGCGCCACCACGGCTGGCAATCAATCTACATTTTTATTTTGTGGCACTGGGGATTGAACCCAGGAACACTCTACCTCCAGGCTACACCCCCAACCCTATTTTGGTTTCAAACAGGGTCTGACTAGGTTGCTGAGAGTCTCCCTACATTGCTGAGGCTGTCCTTGAATCTTAATCCTCCTGTCTCAGCCTCCCAAGTACTGGGATTATAGATATGTGCTACCACACCTGGCTTCAATCTACATTTTTTTTTTTTTTGGTGGTACTGGGGTTTTTTGCCACAGAGCTACATGCCCAGCAAAACTTCATTTTTTATTTATTTATTTTTAAATTTTATTTATTTATTTTTTTTGCGGTACCGGGGATTGAACGCAGAGGCGTTCTACCTCTGCGCTACGCCCCCAGCCCTATTTTTTATACTTTATTTTGAAACCGGGTCTCATGAAGTTGCGGAGGGTCTCACTAAGGAGAGAGAGAGAGACAGAGACAGAGAGACAGGGAGAGAGAGAGAACGAGAGAGCTGAGGCTGGCCGCGAACCCGGATCCTCCGGTCTCCACCTCCCAAAGTACTGGGATTACAAGCATGCACCACCACGCCCGGCTCCATTTTTTATTTTGAAACAGGGTCTTGCTAAGTTACTGAGGCTGGCTGCATGCGAACCTGTGATCCTCCTGTCTCAGCCTCCCAAGTACTGGGATTACAGGCGTGTGCTGCCACTTAGAGTACTGACTCTTAGAGTACTGCATTTTCACAAAGAAAGGCTAGGCACAGAGGGGGACAGGCCACTTAGGAAAAGGTTGGGGGCCTGATTACCTTCTGTGCCATGCTGAGTTCCTTCCAAGCCTGTCCTAGACAACAGCATGAAAGAGATTTCTACACTGATCTAGGGACTTTAAAAACAAAAACAAAAAACCCTCAAAGTAGTTCGATTCCTTTTTCTTGCCCTCAAGACAGAATGAGGTGTTTCCCTTTGCCCAGAACACCCTTCCCTTCTAAAACCCCACCAGAGCTCCCTGGCACCCAGTACTTAGCCCACACAGCATCCATCACCCTGTTCTGAAACCTCCTGTCTTCTTTTTCACAAATACTGTGCTAACTCATGAGCTCCTTTCAGGCAAGGGCAGCGTCTGTTTCCCATTGTCGTCCAGGCCCTAGTGCAAACAGGCCCTAAATACATACATGGTTGGAAGAATGAAAAACAGAGAGAAGTGAGAAAAGACTGGTGCGGGGGACTCACACTCGTCTTTCCCAGACTCCCTCGTTACCCGGGCGGCACAAATGGCCTCAGGTGGTCCCATCATCCCCAGGTGTAGCTTGGTACAAAATTCAAAGATGCACAACTGCTGTTTCAAATACTCACTAATAACAGCAGTTTGCATTGATGTGGTGTTTGATGTTTCACTAAGCAGTTCCACATCTCCTATCATACGACTCCAACAATAAATCATCCGCCTAAACTGGGAAGATGTTAATATCGCCTGATGGTATTGGAGGTGGGGCCTGTGGGCACTAATGGGGGGTAGAGGAGGTCATCATGCTAGGGTCTCCACCATTGTCTTGGTGGCTTTATAAGAAGAAGAAGAGAAGCCTGAGTGGATGGGCCCCCACTGTCTTGTCATATGATACCTTCCACCACTTTAATCTTTTTACCAGATGTGGCACGTTGACCTTGGACTTCCCAGCATCCAGAACTGCAAGAAATACATTCCTTTATAAATTACCCCACTTCGGTTTATCCCACATAGCAACACAAAATGGACCAAGATATGCCATTTTGTAGATAGGGAACCTGTTTGAGAAAGGTTAAAGAACTGGTGTCACATTCGTCTTTGGTGTAAGCCAGCAATTAGTAACCCCTCCGATGTTGGAAGGGAAAAACAGAGAGCATGTACTACATATAGATGTATTTTCAGGCACAAGGGACACAAGTATGTGACACCATCCTGACAGCTTCAGGAGCGATTTCTTAACTGTTGGAGTCTATTAGGAAGGAAAGATAAGAAGCCATGTTCTTCATATCCTTTATGGGCTAGTAATGGAAACACATTACTCCGGACTAACTGTATCTATCAAACATCAAAGCATTTGCTGTGTGTCCTTGATATGGTTTGGTGTGCCCCCCCCAATTCATGGATAGGTGGGATGGAGGGAGAGCAGTGGTGTGGGGCAAAGAGACTATAGCCAAGTGGAGATTCTATGAATTTTGTTCCTCTAGAAAGCCAGTAGCATCTGCATCGCCAGAGATTGAGTTAGAAATTCAGAATCTTAGCCCCCAACTCAGATCTATGCAATCAGAACCTGCATTTTTAACATGATCTCAGGTCATTCCTATGTATGTTACAGCATGAGAGGCCCCGAGTGGCCCCCAACCAGTCTGAGCTAGACTTGATCAGGGTCATCAGCCATAGAACTATGACTAGAGGAAACTAGTTTGGTTGCCTAGAGACCTAGAAATGTGATGGCTCCAGATTGACTCCGGGTTTCAGTATTCTCTTACTGCTTTGACCAGAGCCTTGGGATTCCCAATCTGCCTGTATTTCTCTGCTAAGTGTTTCAAATCTCTGAAGGGATTGGATCCTTGTCCTTGACCCCAGCTCCTTGGCTTGGGTCCTGATTCTCTGCCAAACTCTTGCACTCCCCCCTCCCTTAGAAAGCAGGATGCGATTTCCTCCTCCTTCCCAGCTCCTGACAAGGGCCTACTGTGACTGGATTGATCACTTGGAACTGTGCCTGACTTTGAACATTCACCTGGACTTCTTCCAGAATCATGCTCTGCCGGTGACCAGGACTCACTCAGCTATCCCAACAGCCTGGTCCTGTCCAAGTTGGTCATGGTGCACATGGGCCTGCCTGGCTGCCTCCTGGGGATGGCCGGCTTCTGAAGATAGGCTCTGCCCCTCCTGTCCCACTGCATATCAGATTCTGTCCCCTTCCCCCTGGCCTGCATTGCCCTGGTCCCAGCCTGCTCTGTACCCAACTGTCTCCTACGGAAGAGGAAGAGACCAATGGAAATCGACCATGGTCCCTTCTCTTTCTTAACATCAGTGACTTCACTACTCCACGGGCCTGTTTCTGTGAGGCCTTGAAATGGCAAAGACTGCCCTTGGAGATCTTTAGGCAGAAGATATTCTATAGATCCTAGATGGTACAAACAGGCTGAATGGTTTTGCATACCCGCTACTTTGGGCCCTTGTTCCAAGGAGGAGACAAATCTTTGTTGCCTAACTTATTTCATATCAACAGCCCAATCCAAGTAGAAGCTCAATAATTTCTCTGGTTACTATACAACCATTTCACTTTGACTGTTGGCATTTTATCTCCTGCCACGCTCCATTTATGGTAGTTCATAAATTACACGAAGTATAGCACATCTGCTACTGCGTTTTAAGCCAGCACCAAATGGTATGAAGTTCAACCAGGTTGGTTGTCAGTTAAGGAGGCCAATTTTAGAATAACGATTACTCTCCATTAACTGATAATAAAGCAGTCACTGTATTTTTAAGACTGTTGCATCATTTCTAATCCTAAGAACGATTTTCATGGTGATTTGGGGGAGAAAAAGGAAGAGAAAGGAAACAGAAAGAAGTGTGGCAGCACCCCCACTAGCAAAGTAATGGTGTGGGTGTTGTTTTCATTATTTACATACATTACACTTTCCACAAGAATCCAAATGTCTTGCAAAAGAAAATACAATGCAAATTGCAATAAAGATGCCGTAACACAGTGAGATAGAAAGAAAACAATTACCCAAAAGAAAATTTAAATCTGGCATAAATGCTTTAGAAAGCATGGATAAGTATCCATTGGCTCAATTTGCATGTATGAAGGTAAACACAGGGCAGCGTTTGCCACATTCAGGACAGAAGTACACTGGCCCCCTGTATCCGGGGGTTCTACATTCATGGGTTCAACTAACCGTGGATGGAAAGTATTCAGGAAAAAAAAATAATTGCGTCTGTGCTGAACATGTACAGACTTTTTTCCTGTCATTATTCTTTAAACAATACAGTAGAACAACTATTTGCATAGAATTTACATTGTATTAAGTATTATAAGTAATCTAGAGATGATTCAAAGTTTTGGGGAGGATGTGCATAGGTTGCATGCAAATACTACACCATTT
The DNA here is from genome assembly GCA_004027185.1 of Glis glis. Taxonomy (NCBI): domain Eukaryota; kingdom Metazoa; phylum Chordata; class Mammalia; order Rodentia; family Gliridae; genus Glis; species Glis glis. The sequence continues at coordinate 28,820 of PVJS01014567.1, read as the reverse complement.
TGTACGAGACTTGAGCATCTTTGGATTTTGGTATGAGCAGGGGGTCCTGGAAACAATCCATCACATAATATGCAAAATAAAAGTTAAAGATAGAAATAAGATATGTCTAAATCACTTGAATGAGAAACGCATGCAATTTGATGAAGCCACTGCAATGTTTAAAGTTGCATGACAATCTCATTGAATTAGCAGAGATGTGTGTGTGTGTGTGTGTGTGTGTGTGTGTCTGTGTGTGTCCCCCAAAAGGCACTCTTGGCTGAGCAAAAATCAAAGATCCAAGGAAGTTACTCAAGACTAGAAGGAGTAAATGGATAGGAAATATAACATGTATTATCATTAACTATTCATGGCTCACTTTCATATCGTACCTTTCTTCAGATCCAAATTTTCTCAAGATCAACTTCAGTTGATAAATTATGAAGAAGATGCATTAGAAGTTTGTGTAGAAAAAAAAACCCAATTTTGAGGAATATCATGAATGTTCTCCTCCAGTTGCTTTCAGTTTTATGTTGTAATTATGTCATCCTTTGAACAAGCTTCGATCAGCCCCTCAACCTTTTGGGGAAAAATAATCCAAATACAGGAGGGAAATGCTCCCAGAAAAAAATTGCAAAAATATTGCAGAAGCTTTGAACCTGAGAGTTATATAGAATATCGCATCGCTACAAATGCTACTACAACTTTAGTGTGTGTGTGTGGTTATAGTCGAACCACTCAAAATTATGACGTCATTTGTCTTTCTTGTGTCTCCTTTGTTTCAGATGTCACGTGGTGAAATCAACAAATACTACACAATCCCTGGGAGGATTCAGCTGTGGAAGAAGCATCAGCCGCTCATCTCTAGGGTAGCTATTATTAGCTTGCTCTGATTCTCTGCTACGACACATAACCATGCTTATTAAACGGTTTGTATGCTTCCTTTGTCGGATTCCTCCATGAATAACGATTGCTATGCTATGCTCGCCAGTGCAACCCAGAGGCACCCACTGCCACAGGCCTATTCCAAAATTACAGTAACCCCTCTGTTTTAAAACATTATGTGGGGGTGGGAGAAGGGCATGCAACATCATATTTGCAATGACATTGAAACTTTCTACAGAAAATATCATAACACCTATACTGCATCCAGTGGTATCCTGCTTTCCCTGCTACCACAAATTCGGGCACACTCAGAACCTGCGAATATGACCTTATTTGGAAATAGGATCTTTACTGATGTAATCAAGCTGAGGCCATACTGAATTAGGGTGAGATTGAAAGCTAATAACCCACGTATAGTCTTACAAGAACACCATGTAGAGACACAAAAGCACACGGAGAAGACAGGCGAAGAGAAATTAGGGTGACACAGCTACAAGCCAAAGAATGCTAAGGATTGCCAGTCGCCAAGAAGCTAGGTGGCATGGGCCGAATGTTGTGTCTCCTTACAATGCGTATGTTGAAATCCTAACCCCTAGTCCCCAGTGTGATGGTATGAGGAGGTGGGGCCTTTGGAAGGTAATTATGTCAGGACAGTGGAACTCTCGTGAATGGGAATCGTGCCCTTTTAAGTAGAAACACAGGAGAGATGATATTTCTCTTGGCTCTGTGAGGATACAAGAAGATGGCCATCCACAAACCAGGAAGAGGGCCCTCAACGCCTCAGCGGACACTGCTCTGCCAGCGCTTCGATCCTGGACTTCTTGGCTTTCAGAACTGTGTAAAATAAATATCTGTTGTGTAAATCACCCAGGCTATGGCATTCTGTTATAGTAACCCTACCTGACCAAGGTGGCTTGGATCAGATTCTACCTCTGAGCCAACGGAGGGAGTGTAGCTCTGGAAAACCCTTTTGATTTTAGAGTTGGGGTCTCCAGAACTTGAGACAATAAATTTCTGTTGTCTTCAGCCTTCTAGTTTGTGGTACTTTGTTAGGAAAGCCCTAGGAAATGAAGACAATGCCCAATATCCAGATTTTGAAAATAAGTACTTCACACATTGACTTTGTATTAGTTTTCCCTAGATGGTGAAACTTGAGAAGGAAACAGTGACTTGTCACAAGGATGCGACAAATATGTGCCAAAGCTGTGATTAGAAATGGGTCAGTCCAGCCCCATGAGGCACGTACACTATAAAAGAGTGAAAGTTTCAGCTGATACATGAAGGTATAGAATATCATAGATGTCACATTTTTTTATTTATTTTTTTGTGGAACTGGGGATGCAATCCAGGGGCATCCTACCTCTGAGCTACACCCCAGCCCTATTTTTTTATTCTTTATTTTTGAAACAGGGTGTCACTAAGTTGCAGAGGGCCTCACTAAGTAGCTGAGGCTGGCCTTGAATCTGCGATCCTCCTGTCTCAGCCTCCCAAGTACTGGGATTACAAGCATGCGCCATCACGCCCGGGTTTAGATATCACATTTTAAAGTGATGTATGAGACCCTCGCTTTGCAAAGTTTGCAAATGACAGGGCCAGGCTGGAGGTGTTGCTCAGGAGTAGAGAGCATGCTCAGCATGCAGGAGTTCCTGGGTTCAATTCCCCTGGCACCAAAAGACAAAAAGAAAAACTGCAAAGGAGGTTGCTAATACCTTATTATGAGGCATTTAAACTCTTACATAAATCAAAAGTACATTAAAAAATGGGAACCAGTCAGGCATGTTGGTGCACCCCTGTAATCCCAGTACTTGGGAGGCTGAGTCCGGAGGATCTGGGTTCACAGCCAGCCTCAGCTACTTAGTGAGGCCCTCCGCAACTTAGTGAGACTGTTTCAAAAGAAAGAATAAAAAAAAATAGAGCTGGGGGTGTAGCTCAGAGGTAAAATACCCTTGGGTTCAATCCCCAATACCGCAAAAATAAATAAATAAATACATAAATAAATAAATAAATAAATAAATAAATAAAAATAATGCCGGGTATGGTGGCACGTTCCTGTAACCCTAGTACTTAGGAGGCTGAGACAGGAGGACTGTAGTTTCTAGGCCAGCCTCAGCAACTTAGAGAGGCCCTCTGCAACTTAGTAAGACTGTATTTCAAAAATAAAAAAACACTAGAATGCACCAATAAAAACATATTAAAAAAAACAGGGCTGGGGGTGTAGCTCAGAGGAAGAATGCCCCAGTACCATAAAATAAAATAAAATAAAATGAAATGAAATAAAATAAAATAAAATAAAATAAAATAGGGCTGGGGGATGTAGATTAGAGGTAGAGTGCCCCTGGGTTCATATATATACATATAAAAGAAAAAGAAAATATGGTGAACTAGAGAGGGTTACTTTATGGAGAGTAGTCTATATGTTGGATATTTCCCCCACCCCTTTTCAAGGCTACTGGGGGCAAAGAAAGGATGAGTGGTCCCCTCAAATAAGACATGGGCCATCTGAACAGAGTGAACAGAACTCAGAAGAGGGAAGCTGGAGATGGTCCCAGGTTCCCGGAGGCTGAGGAAGGATACGTAATCAGCCATATGAAGATGCATCGTCCTTCCATAGGAAGGCATAAGTGACAGTTGTCCTGCCCCCAGGTGTCTGCAAAGAACTACTACAACACTAGTAGGAGAGGAAATCTGGGTGCCAGGTGAGGCCAGAGAGCGCCGGGGCTAGATCTTCACAGGAGTACCAGGCAAGTAAGAACAGTTCACCGGGTGTGTGGAGCACCCCTGTAATCCCAGTTCTTGTGAGGCTGACACAGGAGGATCGCAGGTTCGCAGCCAGCCTCAGCAACTCAGTGAGACCCTGTTTCAAAATACAAAAATAAAACAGAGCTGTGGGTGTGACTCTGAGATAGAACACCCCTGAGTTCAATCCCTAGCACCCAAAATAAAGCAGAACAGTCCTGTTCCCCTTTCCTCAACTTCCCCCCAAGTGGGAAATCACTTTCAGAAAGCCGAGGGAATGAGGTGGGAAGAAGAGAGAGGCCACAGGCTGCTTCCTCCACCCAGTGCAGGAGGCCGAGCTGGGGAGGGGAGAAGCCTGACTCTGAAACCAAATTGATGCTTTACTGTTTCTGACTTTTTCATTAGGACATTGCATTACCTGAAAGCGACCAGAAGAAATTTGTTCTAAATTTTATTTAAGAGCAGAGGAAGAGTTAAGTCCATAGAATAAATCTGAAGTGTTACTTCATGATTGATTACATCCTATGAGTCATGTTTATTCAACGGGATAGTTACATAACCATTTCTAAATGCAATGGAATAGAACCATTCTTAGGGCCTTCTATATATTTTTTTCCTCTATGAAGTCACTGCATTTCTATCTGAACTTTGGAAAACTGTATGTTAAATTGTACTCACAGAGAATTTTTTAAGCTTATTTTTTATCAGCATTTATGAAATGTCTAAAATGAAAAGAATTATATGCTTGGTACCCATTAGGTGCTCAATAAATGCTGAATTAATAAATAAATGAGTGGTGGGCAGAGAAGAGAAATATTTAATGCCTAGGCTTTTTACAAACCTGGGCTATGCCCAAATCTTTTACTGTTAGAATAAGAAATAACCAAGTTTTATAATTTCTGAGAAAGTCCAATAAGACATTTATGCTTTTCTTACATGGGATTATAAAACCCTAGAATCAAAAGGAAACTTTGGAGGTTATTCAGTTAAATCCCTTAATTTTATAGATGATGGCCCAAAAAAGCTAAATAATATGGTTACAGTCTCCTTTTTTGAAAAAAAGTGTCAGTGCTAGCCGGGCACGGTGGATCATGCCTGTAATCTCAGTACTTGGGAGGCCGAGACAGGAGGATTGCAGGTTCAAGTTCAGCCTAAACAACTTAGCAAGACCCCGTCTCAAAATAAAAAATAAAAAAGAGCCAGGTGTGGTGGTGCACACTTGTAATTCCAGTACCTGGGAGGCTGAGACAGGATGATCACAGGTTCACAGCCAGTCTTAGCTACTTAGCGAGGCCCTCTGCAACTTAGTGAGATGCTGTTTCAAAATAAAGAATAAAAACTAGGGCTGGGGGTGTAGCTCAGAGGTAGAATGCCCCTGAGTTCAATCCCCAGTTCCACACACACCAAAAAAATATTTAAAAAATTAAAAAATAAATAGATTTGGGGTGTATCTTGGAGGTAGAATACCACCAAATTCAATCCCTTGTATATAAAAAAAATAGTTCTAGAACTGACCTGATGTGTGACTTGTTGATGGTGAACCTCTTGGGTTACTAGGCTTCTTGCTGGTGTGGCTTTGAGCGATGGCTAAAACTCTCCTTGTTAGTTTTCTCATAAGTGGAAAAGCTGCACCAAATCACCTCCATCAAATAAACACACATGAAATATCTACCAATGCCCAGAACTGGACCATACACTTGGAACAGAGAGGAGTTAGGACCAGTTGCTGACCTTGAGGCCCTGCTCATGGCCAAGTGGGGGAGAGACAAGCAAAGCAACTACAGGTAGGTGGACTAAGTGGGAGTCATAGAAGTGAGCACAGTAAGTGTGGAAGCATTCAGAAAAGACGTCTGATCCAGTCTTACAGGGTCACAGAAGACTTGTTAGAGGAGCTGGTGTCTCAGTTAAGCCCTGAGAATGAGGAACATTTAGTAAGCATTTGGTATTCGGCAAACTCCAAGTGCTAAACTATGAAAGTATCATTGAATACAAGAGGGAGGGAAGAGCGATTGGGCCAGAGAAATAAGCAGGGGCCCAAACATAAAGGGTTTTGGGGGTGTATTAAGGTGTGTGGACTTAATATTGTCAATTGGAATATACAATATTCAATCAAGTATCTTTTGCAAAGGAATGATGAGGCCTGGTTTCTGCCTCAGTTACATTAGTCTACTGAAGAATGGAGAATAGCTCTGATAGGGATAATGTAAGCAAATTTGTCTGTTGGAAAAGTATTAAAACAGTCCAGGTAAGAATAAATGGTAGTAGCACTGGAAAAGGCAGGGGAATTTCAGAGCAGTGTGTCATGAACTAAATTGTATCCTTCCCAAATTCATATGTTGAAGCCTTAATCTTAAATGTATTTGACATGAAGTCTCAGGAAGTAATTAGATTTTGATGGGGTCATAAGGACATAGCCCTCATGATGGGATTATTGTCCCTGTAGGTAAGAAGAGAAACCAGAGAGCTTACCCTCTTTCTTTCTCTCTATCCCTGCCTGCCGTGTGAGGACATGGTAAGAAGGTGGTCATCTACAAGCCAGGAAGGGAGCCCTCACCAGAAACCAACCATGCTGGCTCCTTGACCTTCCACTCCTATCCTCCAGAACTATAAGAAAATAAATTTCTATTGTTTAAGCCACGCAGTACATGATACTTTGTTATGGCAGCAGAAGGTGGCTAAGACACAATGGAAGTAGAATGAAGGATGACTACATCCTTCATTATTAGATATACTAATTATTGTTAGTGTCTCTCTCTATAATTATTAGATATACTTATTAGATATAGGTAATTAGTGAGTGAAGAGTCAAGGTTTTGATGATTGTTCAGAGACATTATTCAACCACTATAGTATCATATCAAGAACTAAGGACAACTCAAACTGAATGAAGGAAGTCAGTCAAGAGATGGCAATAGCCGGGCATGGTGGCGCACGCTTGTAATCCCAGTACTTTGGGAGGCAGAGACTGGATGATCCGGGTTGCGGCCAGCCTCAGCTCTCTCTCTCTCTCTCTCTCTCTCTCTCTCTCTCTCTCTCTCTCCCTGTCTCTCTCTCTCTCTACTTAGTGAGGCCCTCCGCAACTTCGTGAGACCCGGTTTCAAAATAAAGTATAAAAAATAGGGCCAGGGGTGTAGCGTGGAGGTAGAATGCCCCTGGGTTCAATCCCCGGTACCGCAAAAAAAAAAAAAGAGAGATGGCAATAAGTAGGTGACAAAATATGTTAGAATTATTTGACAAAGATTTTAAAGCATGATAAAAATGCTACGATGCAGAATTGTAAAAATACTTGAAGAAATAGAATATCTTGGCAAAGAATAAGAACATACAGAGAGAATAAAATTAAATTTTTAGAATAGTAAGATACAATAACCAAAATAAAAAGCTCAATGGATGAGCTGAACAGTAGAGAGAACAGAAGGGAAAAAATAACCCTGTACACTGGAAGACAGAATAGAAGTTACCAATTTAAACAACATAGAGAAAATACACTGGAACAAAAACTCAGAGCCTTAGGAATCCGTGGGACTAAAACAAAAAGGCTAATATTCACACCATCAGAATGTCTCTGGAGGAAGAGGAGAAGAAAAAGGAGCAGGGTTAAAAAAACATACTTGAAGAAATAATGGCTGAAAATTCCTCACGTTTGGAAAAGATATAGACCTATAGATTAAGGAAGCTGAGCAAATCTCAAGCAGTAAAAACTCAAAGAGGTTCACCCAAAGGCACATGACAGTCAACCATTTGATAACTAAAGACAAAAAAAATTCTTGAAAGCACCTGAAGAGAAATAACACATTACCCATAGGGGTAATAATCAGAAACCCTTTAGCACAATACTTTTAAGTGTTGAAAAAATAAGAAATTTATGTCCAAAGGAAATATCTTTTAGGCATGAAGACAAAATCAAGACATTCTCAGATGAAAGAAAGCTAAAGAATTTGTCACCAGCAGCCTTATCCTGAAAGAATGGCTAAAGGTAGCTCTCAGTATATAAGAATCAAGAAAGATTCTGGTAAGCAAAAATATGGGTAAATATAATAGACCTTCCTTCTCTTGAATTTTCTAAATTACCTTTGACCACAAAAGCAAAAATTATAACAGTGTCTGCTATGGTTCTAAATATACATAGAGAAAATAACCGAGACAAATTTATTTTTAAAGGGAGAGGGTAAAGAGATGTTAAAGGAAGGTTTACAGTTCACTGTAATTGAACTGGTAAGACAACTGCACCAAAAGACTGTGATAAGTTGCATAAATATAGTATAATACTTGGAACAACTATCATAAAAGCTATGCAAAGAGATATTCTCAAAAACACTATAAATGAATAAAAATGAAATTCTTAAAAAATGTTAAGTAACCATTAGGAAGGCCAAAAAAAAAATCAAGAAATAGAGAACAGAAAACAAAAGCAAAACACAGCCCTAACATATCAATAACTACATTAAATGTAAATGGACTAAATAGAGATTGGCAGAGTAGATTAAAAACATGATTCAACTATATGATGCCTATAGGAAACTCACTTCAAATATAGGCATATAGGCAGGTTGAAAATAAAAGGATGGAAAAATAATATCATGGGAATATTAACTGAAAGAAAGTGGGAGTGGCTGTGTTAACATCAGATAACACAGATTTCAGAATAAAGAAAATTACTTGAAACATAGAGGGACATTATATAAGAGTCCTAAGTGTCTATGTACCAAACAACAGAACTGTAAAATATGTGAGGCAATAATAGATATAAATAAAAGGAAAAATAAACACATACATGATTCAATTTGGAGTTTTCAAACCCTTCTCTCAGCAATTTATAGAACAAGAAATCTACACAAATATAGAAGAACTCAACAACACCATCAGTCAGTAAGATCTAATTGGCATTTATAGAACAACAACAGAGGAATACACATTCTTTTCAAGTGTTCATGGAACATATATCAACATAAACTATATTCTCGGCCATGAAACAAACTTTGCCAAATTTAAAAGATTTAAATCATATAGAATATGTTCTTTGATCACAATGGAATCAAACTTGAAATGAACAACAGAAATTTAACAGAAAAGTCTCCAAACTCTTGGAAGCAAAATACAAAAGTTCTAAATAATTCTGGTATCAAAGAGGAAATTTCACAAGAAATTAATACATTGAACTGAATGAAAATTAAAATACAACACAGCAAAATTGTGGAATGAAGCTAAAGCAGTACTAAGAGGACATTTATAATACTAAAGGCATACAGTAGAAAAGGTCACCGTATGGTTTGAGTGTACCCCAATACAGTGCTTTGGAATATAATATACACAAGAATTCTTGTGTTGGAAACCAAACCCCCAAATTCATTTGTTGATGGTATTTGGAGGCGGGGCTTGAAAAGATTCAATACTATAAGATTTCATTTATAAAATGCTTAAAGTGACAAAATTATATAAATGAGAACAAATTAGTGGTTTCCAAGGAAAGGAGGGATAGGAGGCAGGAGAGAAACTGTTGTGGCTATGAGAAGGTCAACATGAGGGATCCTTGCAGTAATGAAAATATTCTCTATCTGATTGTATCATGTGTGTGATAGTATCATGGTGTGATGGTTACTGTACTATTTTTTGCAAAATATTACTTCTGAGGAAAATGATAAAGGATACAAAAGGATCCCCGTATTTTTTAATAATTGTATGTGAATCTACAATTATCCAAAGCAAAAAGTCCAATTAAAAAGAAAAGATTCATTGTTGAATAAATCATCCTAGCATATACTGAATTACTAAGATGCCAGAAAAACTTGGGATTTCTTTATTGCATAATCTACCTACTACCACCTCCAACCTATCACTTCTTTCCAAAGTGTATGAGCCATTGAGCCCAAAGATGGAGTTCTCTTAAAAATCTGCAGTCACTTTGACATTGAGATAGGAGGATTGCAGGTTCGAGGCCAACCTCAGCTACTTAGCAAGGCCCTCAGCAATTTAGCAAAACCCTGTTTCAAAATGAAAAATAAAATAGGGCTGGAGGTATAGCATAGAGGTAAAATACCTCTGGGTTACACAAACACACACACACACACACACACAAATGTATTTTAACTGTAATTCATCTCAGAAGAGGCAAAACAGGTCTTTATTTAAGAAAATAATGCATCAATTACATCAATAGTTCATTTTGTTGGGAAAAGTAAGCTCCAATCCAGAAAATAAAGGAATGCAGAATAAAAAATATAATGAAGATTTCTATTTAAGAAAATGAGGGGAATTTGATATTTTCTCCCTTTTTTGCTTCCCTCCTGAAGGGACACAAAAGAAAAACAGCATTAGAAAGAGAGAAGGACTGGGCAAAAAGGTGGGGTATTCGGGGGATTTTTAAAACGAGCAATGGCTCAAGTTCATTTTTAAGTTGTGCACCTTACTAGGTTATGAACTTTTCTCTGATGCCTTCAACAGTAACTGCATCTCAGAAAGGCTTTGTGTAAGTGGTTTTTGGAGGAAACTTCAAAAAGGAATAAACAAATGGTGAAAGATGCAGGTAGGAATACAGTAGATGATGGTGGGGAGGTGTATTAGTCCACCTCTGATTACTATAATAAAGTGCCTGAGGCAGGCTAACTTTATAAAGAAAAGAGGTTTATTTAGTTCATAGTTTTGTAGGCTAAAAGTCCAAGATTGGGTAGACCCCATTGATTCGGCCTCTGGGGAAGGTCTAACGGTGAATGGCATCATGGTGAGAGCACATTTGAGAGGGAGAGATCAGGTCTCCCAACAGGAAGTCAAAGAACAATTCAGGGGTCAGGCTTACTCTTATAAGGACTCAATGTCATGAGAGATACTTTTATCCCTTCCTAGAGCAGAGCAGCTCTACCAATGACCTATTTACCTCCCCTTAGGCTCCACCTCTTAAAGGTGCCACTACCCCTCAGCACTGCCATGCTTGGGACCAAGCTGCCAACGCATGAACTCTCCAGGGACTTTAAAACCATATTTAAACCATAGCCAGAGGGAGCAAGCTTTTCCATAGGGCCTGAGTCTTAATGGGAGCAAAAGCCAAGCCAACATGTGTTGAAATGCCCTCATTCATTCCCTTTACCATCTTCTCTATGAAACCTGTGCTGAATCTTTTCAAGCAACGATCCACCCACTGTACTACATTTTTTTACCAACTTTAGTAAGACACTTACCCTACTTGGCCCTGATTTATAGCTATTCGTGTATCCGCCTTACGTAGTCTGTTGGACTGCACACTCTTTAGAGACTCCGGCCTGATAATGCCAAACATAGTAAACGCTCTGTAGTAATTTATTAAATGGAGTCTGCTTCTCAGCCTTCCTCCTCTATTCTCCTGGAGGCTTTTAGTTGGGATGAGTCACACTGTTGATACACAGCAAATAATAATGACAATGAATGTGAGTATCGGGAGCATTTCTTATTTTCAAAGAAATTTCTGGAGTGCTTGCATGCAGGAAATCATAATTCTGAGACTGGCGTGGCATGGGGGAGTGAGGCTTACCCGCTGGTTCTTTCCCTGCATTTTCAATTGACAAAGATCCACATGGAATCTACTTTCATCCCCCAAATAAAATTGTACAGCTGTTCCGGAGAAAACTGTATGAACAAACTTTAACCTCATGACTTCTATTATTTTGGAATAAAAGGCTTAAGGCATAATGCGGGCTTTTTTTAGATGCGAAGTTCCGTGCGAGTAGTGTGTTGTTAATTTCATATTAATGCAGGGTACCAGCGGAACTCAGCACAGAATCTAAAGAAGAAAATCACATTCCTGCAGCTCTGGTACCTGGTGACCAAGCTTTAGCTGACTTTTATTCTCTCCTACACAAAATGAACATCCTTTCGCACAATAATGCAGCATAGGTCTCTGCAACACCTAGTAAAAAAAAAGAAAATTCATGGAAGTAAAAAGAGAAAATTCTTGACTCATCCGCAGCTCTGTTGCCAGCAAATATGAAATTTCCACTAAGCATTAATTGATATCTGTACTCCATCCCCTGCTTCTCTTTGTGAGAACGACCAACATTGATGTGTTTTTCCTATGTGTATGCCTTGGGTACAGCTTCCTACCCTACTTCATTCCTGGGAGCTGGGTATCCTGTCATATACCTCCATGATAAGTTGATGACACCATATTGTCTGCTTACTCAGAAGCTTCCTTGTATGAAGGACCACAAACATGATTCAGGAGTCTTTTCCTACTTGTTTGGAAGGTTTCATAAAATGTGCACCCTAGATATTAAATTAGAACCATTTTGTTCCTGATCACAGGATTCTATGTGAATCAAAGCCTTCCTTTAGAGCTGGCATGATGCTCCTTCCTGGGTCCTGTTCTTGTCTAGTCACTACAACCTCGGATGACAAAATTTTGTTGTTGTTCTGTCTTACAGTATTCCCTTTTGCTACCACTTCACTCAGTGGTGTGTGTGTGTGTGTGTGTGTTAATTACTGGCAATTGAACCCAGGAGGATTCTACCTCTGCGCTACAACCCCAGCCCTATTTTATTTTTTATTTTGAAACAGGGTCTCACTAAGTTGCTGAGGGTCTCGCTAAGTTGCCGAGGCTGACCTTGAAACTACAACCCTCCTGTCTCAGCCTCCCAAGTACTGGGATTACAGTACTTGGGGGGTGCCACCATGCTTGACTTCAGTGTGGTTCTTTAAATAGGTGATATGAAGGACAGAGAGGGACAGGAGAACAATGGAGCAGAAGATTACCTGTACACCAGAAGGGCTGCAGCAGGTCATCTGCCAACCTCTAGCTCTGCTGTCTTTATTCAACATTTTGAAAAACTTAAAAGATAAAGGGAAAATAGAAGAATTTCAGCAGCTGGTGGGTGAGAACAGGGGCATGGTGTGACATGCTCACACATCCCAGGGTTGTAAACCCTCCATCCTCCCTTGCCCTTCTTCCCTTCCTCTTTGCATCCATTATCCTTGTGAGCAGTCTGGAGAAAGCTAAAACAGTCATTTCTAAATAGAAACACAAAACTTCATTGCGAAAGGAGGAAGATGTGGCATGACTGTGAATGGCAGAAAGAGGCCTTCTCTTTGTTTGTTTTTACATATTCCTTTAGGGCTCCCTGGCTCTTTCGAGTGACACACCCCACTACATCATAGGCATCCAGATGTTTAGTAAGTTAAGGAGTCAGTTAACAATGAGAGACAACCTCACAAAGTCTGCCACATTTCCTTGGGCCTGTAAAATTAAAAGAGAAGGCACCTTAACTCTTTTGAGGGGGAATGCAGAAGTTTCTACTTAACCACATTACCTTCTCCATCCCTTCTGGCTAAGCTTCTTACAGAGCCCATCTCTCATGGCAACTGCACTCCAGGGTACAAGGCTAGCAGACACATGGCCTCCTCCCTGTCTTCCGTGGTGGCATCTTCCCTCTTTCTACCTAGTTTCTCAGCACTTGGCTGTACTCCTTCATCTAAAAGACCATTCCTTCACCTGTTGTCCCACCAGAGGAGTTTGAGTCTTTTTTGCCTGGTGGCCATAAGTCATGGACACAAAAGCCTTCATTCAGCTTTTTAAATTAAAACCCACTGCCAGGGGCAGGCATGTGTGAGTGTTCCTGCTGATACAAATTGTTGGCTCCATGGCTGCCTCGATTCTTACATCTGTCAGCCAGAAAGCTACAAGGAGCTGGACTGAAGAAAGAGAGGATGTTTTGCCAAAGATGATGTAAGGATCCGGGCCGGCCCGTATTGTGAGTACAGCCAACAACCACTGTGCGTTGAACTCATGTTCTCCTTCTACCATTTCCCCTCATCCTTCTCATTTCCCCCAAGCAATTCCACCAGACCGGTGGGAGAGAAGGTCAGCAACCAACAATACCGAGTCGGTATGACACGGAAGAGACTCTTCGTGATGGGTGACAAAATGTGCATGTATTCCCCTAGTTTAAAGCCCTTTTAGTACATTTCTGCCAACATTTACCAAAGTGCTACCAACTGTGAATTCATGTGAAAAATCATGCACAGCATTTCAGGGTGATGATTTCAGATTTAATGTTTTGCCAGGTCTTTTTTTCAGAAAAGTTTCTATAGTTCTCAATTGACTGGTCTCCATAGACCAGTGTGGGGTAGAACTGCAGGTAGTGGGTTTCACAGGAATCCTTGACAACTGAGAGACTCCAGTATGGAAAATCTTGGGGGAAAATGTCTCTAACGCTTCAAGAAACCCAGATAAGCAAGAAGAGAAGTGCTCTGTGAGCAGCAGTAGGTCAGATGTTATATAACTACCATTTTAAATGGAACTTGCAGATAAATATTGAATAGTCCATTTTAGATTCAAACATGAGTTAAAGTAAAATCTCTCCCTTCCTTCAGAGTCAATACTAGCCCAAACCCATTCAACAGAGACAAATTATCATGCTGTAAGTTTCCTGAGGGAAATGTTGGTCAACCATCTCCTGTTCTCTTCCCGCCTGTACAAACCAATACTACACCTTAGGAAGAGTCTATCAGGTAGTAAACGCTGGGAATTTCTTTTAAATTCAGAGCAGCCACTTTGGGAAGAAGTCACTTTAAAGCTGACAACTCAGATAATTTTCCTAGATTTGAAGCTGGCTTATTTTTTTTTTCTTAGTGGACTGTTCTGAAGGAAAAAAACACAGGATCATTTAGACCCTTCATTTACAGTGCTTAAGATCCTGTGACTTCTAACACTTCTGCCCGTCCCCCTCACTCCTTCTCCTCCACGCTCATAGACATCTGTGTTGACTTTAGAGGCCAGATACACAGAGACAAATGAACTGGGCGGAAGCGAGGCTTGGCTAAGTTTGCACGCAGGAGCCCAGGGACAGGCCTCAGGAGGTGGCTGATCTGGCAGTCAGCTCTGAGTCCTCCTGCTCCTCCTCCTACTTTGCCCTGGAAAGAGCACTCTTGGGCTGCAGCTGAGGCTCAGCCTGCAACCTCTCGCTCCCGTTCATTACTCCTTCAGCCGTGTGCAGCAGGGAGACAGGGCAGAGTCCTGCTCTGATTGGCTGCCTTTCTCTGACTTAACAGCCGGCCCGGCAAATCAATAGCCTGCACTCCAAGAGCATAAAGATGAATTGCAACAGCCAAGGCCCTGGGAAAAAAAGCAAGCAAGCAAGAGAGAGAGAGGGAGGGAGAGAGAGAGAGAGAGGGAGAGAGAGAGAGGAACCACCACCAAAACAAAACCATGCACACAGCTCCTGGAGGGACCCCCAGGAGAGTCCGCTGCCTTCTGCTGGAAACCCTGGGGCAGGCCTGTGTGCATCCCAGCTCCGTGGCTGTCAGCCAGGTTCATACCATTTTCAAAGTAGGTCATTCGAAGTCATCTCGGCAGAGGAGGGACAGGCTGTCCGCAACAGTCAACAGAGCCTGGGAGGAGGCCCAGACCTAGCAGTGGAGGGCACAGAATGCTGGGGCTGCCTGGCCGCTGCCAGGTGCTCCCCCTGGCCCCCTCAGACAGTGACAGACAGACTCCAGCAGATCCGTTCCTCTGCTGTTTACAATTGGTCCAGGGACAAACCACTCTCTGGACAAACCTCCAGCAGGACTTGAAAGATAACCTGAATGAAAAACCACTCCAAAGAGGATGATGTCATCCTTATTCAGCTTTTTGTTCTACGCTTTCAGGAAATTCATTGTCATTTATAAGGCCTGTGGGGGGTTTTTCTAAGAAGTCATGCTAGCCCCCCTCACCCTCCTTTCCAGGAGAATGCAAGTAAAAATAGAGTTGCGTGCAAATGGTCCTCAGTAACATAGGGAGGAGTATGCGTGTAAAACAAATGCAGGTATCATTAAAAACACACAGG
Source organism: Glis glis (assembly GCA_004027185.1). Classification (NCBI taxonomy): domain Eukaryota; kingdom Metazoa; phylum Chordata; class Mammalia; order Rodentia; family Gliridae; genus Glis; species Glis glis. The sequence continues at coordinate 13,434 of PVJS01014567.1, read as the reverse complement.
TCCTCTATGTTCCTAAACACACAAAACTCACACTATGATTCACACGCTAATAGAAAAAAAGAAACTCCACGTTCTCAATCAAGAACAGGCAAACACACGTGTCAAATAAATGCTTGCAAAGTATAGGTGGTTTGTAACCACGACCTACCTCCAGGTACCATTTAGAAGTCCCCTTGGTTGTGCTGCTGCCTTCAGCCTCTAAGACCCTCTCTTTCCTCTTCTGGCAAAACCTACTCACCTTGAGAGACTCCTCTTAAATTCCTCCTCTTTAGGAAACCTTCTCTGGCTCCTGATGCTCAGCGATTATTTCTCTCCAGCCAGAACCCCTACAGCAGTAAAAGTAGCCCATACCACACACCTAGGACTAGCTTATGGACCATGTGGTGGCTCTCTAATTGTTTATTGCACCATGACTCCTGGAAAGCAGAGAGGTGTCTGGTACTTCAACTGTACATCACACGCACTCAGCCCTACCGATTGCTTTAAGACAACAGGAGAAATGAAGGGGAGGAGGGAGGAAGAAAACAGACATTTATTGAATGCCTAGCAGGTACGAGCTACTGCACCAAGATTTCTATTGATTTCTCTGTTTTTCATTTAAAACTCATAAGAGCTCTATAGTAGATTTGCTTTCCACTGTTTTAAAGATAAGGAAGCAAAGGCTGAGAACAGTTACATAATTCACCCCAAACCAAACGGCCAAAAAGCAGAGGAACCAAGATTTCTACATGGCTCTCTGATCGCGGCTCCTACCCCCTGACTCTCAACCTTGGCCAATCAGCTTTAAAAATTCCCAAAAGCCTGAGCCTTACCCCCAGATTTTTTTTTTTTTTTTTTTTTTTTTTTTTTTTGGTGTGTGTGTTTTACTGGGGTTTGAGCCCAGGGACATTCTACCTCTGAGCTACATTCCCCAGGCCCTTCCTTTTTTTTTAAATTTCAAAGCAAGGTCTAAGTGGCTGAGGCTGGCCTCAAACCTGTGATCCTCCTGTCTCAGCCTCCCAAGTCCTGGGATGACAGGCTGCCCCTGAAGATTTCATTTCAGATTTCTAAGCTCAGGAGAGCAGGAAGTGTTTATTATATTAACAGCTGTGTTGCTGGCAATGCTCGGCATGTAGTAGCTGTCAGTAAATATTTGTTAAATGACTACGTCAATTCAGTCTATTTAGAGCAGCTGTCCTCAGGCCTGGCTATATATTAGAATTACCTGGACAGGTGACTAAGCAATGCCTCTCTCTAGGGCCTGCCTCCAGAGATTCTGATGTGATTGGCTTGGGGTGGGGCTGTTTAACAGACATCCCAGTTTTCAAAAACTCCTCAAATGATTCACACATGCAGCTCAGGCTGAAATCCATCAGTCCCCAGTGAGGTCATGGCGTGTACAGAGTTTTAAAAGCCCCACAGGTGATTTTGATCAGCAGCCAGGCCTGAGAACTACCGCCCACACATCATGCTGCCTCTCTTTGGGTTTTATAAATGGCAAAGCATTACTTTCTAAAAATAATTCTGTCAACAAGTAGGGGAGTGCTCACCCAGGCACAGCAGAGGATGGGGTGGGGGAGACATTCTAGAAGAAACAATGGGGCCCCGCTGTCACCAGCTCTCTCATCTGTACCCGGTTCAGTGCTAACTTGTTCTTTGATGTTTGCCTGTCATGGGCTAGTGGAAGAATGATTTATGAAACTAGCAAACCAGGATCTTGTTCTGCTGCCAGGAGAAAGCGAATGGAGACCCTGCGTCCTGAGTTGAGGCGTCGCTTTGGACCACCGTGGTGAGTCTCAGTGACACATTCCTGGGAACACTCATGAGCCGATGTGCATTTTCGTTTATGAACACATGAGGGAGAGTGGGGAAGAAAAAAATATTAAAAAGCACAGCTAGCTCTCTGTAAGTCATGCGATAGGGGCAAGAGGAGGGGAAAAAATGCTCATATATGAGCTCCACACATTGAATAATGTTTCCAGTGCCCTGGAAATCAAGGAAAATTACATACCGTGGGTTACGTGTGGTTAGCTTTGAACATTTCCTGAAGCACATTACCTGGAATGGATCAGAAAACAATTTACTATTAGGGAGACAGATTCTTATTACTTTGCGTAATAAGCCCAACCCACGACCACCGATGCATTCAACATATCTGGAAAAGTCATGTGGCCATTACATAATTATTACAAGCACATAAACAGCAAGCCACTATTAGGAAGCAGGAATGGGAATGCTTTAAAGAGCAAGTTATTTTAAACTTGGGGCAAAAAAAAATTTATATGCACCATGAAATTTATATGTAATTACATAACAGGTGACATTTACTGAGCATTTAACTCTGTGCCAGGCAGTCTTTGACATGCTTTTTATGTTTTCCCATCTAATCTTCACAACAAAGTGATGAATAATAATAATAATTATTATTATCATTATTATTATTTTCTCCTTTTAAAGATAAGGAAAGGGAGGCACAGAGGGGCTGAGTAACTTGCCCAAGGACACACAGCTGGTATGTAGTAAGCAGTAGTAAATTCAAATTTAGGCAGTCCGAATTCATAGCTCACGGTTTTAACCATTATATACAAAAGAGAATATTTTCTCTACGCTGATGTTATGTTGTTTTAAACAGTTGCGTCTTTTTTTTTAATTTTATGTGACCCTGACACAAGGTAATCAGAGAAAACAGATTTCCAGAAGGAAAGCAATCATTGCTCCATTGCACATTTAATTCCACTCCCCCTCCCTCAGTTTCTACTACTAAACACAACTTCTAAAATACCTTTGCCACAGAATCCAGGACAGCAAATATGCCAAACACCAATTCTGCGTAGGGTACCACTCAGGATTAGAAAATGAGCAAAACCAGCTCTTGTCTCTTCAGAATCTTTTTAAAAACTGCAGACGGATCCTGGCATCCCCATGAAAACCCTGCTGTGAGTTTTCTCTTCCTCTGAGTTCCAAATCCACCAGCCCCGATGGCAAGATGAGGCAGTTTGGACGCATCCTCGGCCAGGTCCCTGGTCTCTCCCTCCAGGGGTGAGGTGGGGGGCTTCAACCTGCCCGGGCCTCCCCCAGGCCGGGGTCTGCGCATGTGCAGTTCCCATGCATGGCTCCCCGCCTACTTTCCCATGCAGCAGACTCCAGGCCAAACATCACTTTCTCAGGAAATCCTTCCCTGGTGGGCAGGGACCAGGTCCTGCGCCTCTGCTGGGACCCCTCATTGTCTCCTCTACTTTTCATTCGTGGAATTTAGTTGCGTCTGTGATGTTTCTTTGTGTAGTCATTTGTCAAGTGTCTCCCACCTGTTTGCAAAATATGCTGGGGAGGGAGGAGCGCATGCGTCCTACTCTCTTCCCCGCACCTAGCGCCTGCGTTCTAAGACGCGGCAGAATCCAGGTGTTTGTTGTAAGATTCATTCTTCTGTTTTAAGTGTTACCTGTCCTCAAGTTCTCCTAATATTCCCCTGCCATTTGCTGGACCCTGACCAATACACATAAGAATTAGATAGACCAAAATGGGGGTGGCAGGGAGAGAATGTGGTTTAAAAAAACCCATTTGTATATTTTGGTCTAAATTTCTAGGAATTTAACTGAACACTAAGTGCATGTTTGACAAGTACATCGATACCAAGTTGGGTTATATATTAGGCGATTAAAAAGCACAATATGTGTTTGTTTAGAATGAAGTGATTTTAATTATTGAATCGTTCACTTATTAAGCCATGTTTTGAACTTTCATAAAAGCATTTTTATGTGGCATTTACCGATGTTTTGAGAAAACTTGGTCAAAACGGACATTGCTTTCATCAAAACCCTTCAACTTTGAATAGCAAAATAAGATAAATTATCTCTAACAGATTTTTAAAAGTAGTATTTTTGGTACATTGTAATATACATCACGGTGCGGTTCAAAGTGATACAAGGCACCCAACACTTGGGGTGCTTCCCTCTACACCACAATACAGTTTTTGTGAATGGGCTCCAAAGCCAGGGAAGGAATCCAGTAGTCCAGGAGCATCCCTGCTCCTACTGTGCAGGGGACTGGGAGGAAGTATCCATTGACTGGAACCCCCTCTATCCACTGAGCTGAGATGTTGCTGAAGAAGCTGGAAGAAATAGCAATCTGATTTTTAGCAGTATGTTCTGCTTCACTACAGACAAGGGACCCAGCTGCCCAGGTCTCACAGTACCAAGCCTGCCCCTCGGCCTCTGCTGGGAGGGGACTGGCTGCCTTGCTTGTAGACATATTCACAGGAGGAGCCCAAGATAGATGAAGTGGCTTTCCCCTCACCCTCCATACAGACTTGAACAAGATTACAAAACAAAATCACAGGTTTGAGACCAGCCTTAGCAACTTAGCGAGACCCTATTTCAAAAATAAAAACTAAAAAGGGCTAGGGTTGTAGCTTGGAGGCATAATGCCCCTGGGTTCAATCCCTAGTACCAAAAAAAAAAAAAAAAAGAGAGAGAGAGAGAGAAACTTCTTTTGGCTTACAACACCAGGAATTCATCGGGTCACGGTCCTGGAGGCTAGGAATCTGAAATCAAGGCATTGGCACGCTGGGCTCCCTCCAAAAGCCCTTGGGGAGAATCCTTCCTGGCTTTCTAGCTTCCAGTGGCTCCTAGCAATTGTTGGTATTCTTTGGCTTGTGGTTGTGCCGCTCCAAACTTTGCCTTTGTTGTCACATGGTCTCTTTCCTTCTATGTGTGTCTACGTGTCTCCAGTCCTCCTCTCCTTATAAGGATACAGTCGTTGGATTTATTTTTCTTATTATTTATTTATTTACTTATTTATTTTGCAGTACCAGGGATTGATCCCAGGGCATTCTACCTCCGAGCTCCACCCCCAGCCCTATTTTTTATTCTTTATTTTGAAACAGGGTCTCACTAAGTTGCGGAGGGCCTCACTAAGAAGCTGAGGCTGGCTGCGAACCTAAATCCTCCTGTCTCCACCTCCCAAGTACTTACTGGGATTACAAGTGTGCGCCAGCACGCACAGCTCAGTTGTTGGATTTAGTGACCATCCCCGTCCATTATGATTCCATCTGCAAAGACCCTATTAGCAAATAAGGCCATATTCACAGGTATGGGGGTTAGGACTTCTACATAGCTTTCTAGGAGAAAGAATTCAACCCACATCACTTGCTGTGTATGTAACACCAAGTATTCCCCTATTCTCTTGCTGCTATTCTCCTGTTCTCCATAAAGAATTCAGGTGGTTGAGTCTCTCTCTCTCTCTCTTTCTCTCTCTCTCTCTCTCTCTCTTCTTTGTCAGTCTAACTACAGATCTGCCAATTTTGACTACTAACTTCATAATTTAGTCTTTAGCTTATGGAATATCCAGGTGGGATTGTGGCTGAACTAGAAGCAGAATCAGCCCTCCTAGGTGTGAATGTGGCCATCGATGGGATTTTGCGCCTTCTCTTTTAGGGAGGAAGGCCAGGTCCACTCCATCTTGGCTGGAATAGTTGCATGGATCTAGGCGGAGGCAGGATGATGTGACTATGCTGCTTGATGGAAGTCTAGTGATGCTGAGGAGACGGAAGGATAGGCTCTTCTGGTATTTAGGGGAGGTGGTAAAGGATTGAAGATGGGAGAAGCCATGATTAGTTTCCTGCTTCTGATGGAACTTCCAGCAGCATCTGGTTTCTTGCTCAGCCAGGGCAGATCCAGCAGCTGTGGTAGCATAGTGTCCCCTGCCCTGGCGGGACTCTGACTTGGTACTGGTGGTGACAACAGTGGTGCCTTTGGGCTCCTGCATCTTCAGTGTGAGGATGGGCTCTGCCTGTCTTCATTTACTCCTTCCTTCACACTTCTTTATGTGGGTCTGAGCTCCTCACCGATGCCATTTCCCCTCTTTCTGAAAATTTCTTTCAACATTTCTTGCAAGGCAGGTCTACTTAGGACAAATTTCCTCTGTTTTCATTCATCTGAGAAAGTCTTATTTCTTCTTCACTTTTGAAGTATCCTTTCACTGGATACGGCATTCTAGGTTGGTGGAGTTTTCTTTCAACAGTTAATAGGTCACTCTCTCTCTTCTTGTTTGCATGGCTTCTGAGAAGAAGCACAATGTTATTCTTGTCCTTGGTCCTCGATAGATAAGGTATTTTTTTCCTTTGGTTTCTTTTAAGATTTTTTATTTGTCTTTGGTGTTCTGCAGTTTGAATTTGATATGCAGAGGTTAGATTTTTTTTTCAGTATTTATCCTGTTTGGGATTCTCTGATCTTCCTGGATCTGGGGTTTGGAGTCTATTATTCATTTTGGCAAATTCTCAGCCATGATTGCTTCCAATATTTCTTCTGTTTCTTTCTCTCTGGTATTCCTATTACATGTATATATACCTTTTGTAATTGTTCCAGTTCTTGGATAGTCTGTTCTTTTTCATTCTCTGTCTCTCCTTTTTTTCTTCTTTGCCTTTCAGCTTTGGAGGTTTTCTCTGATGTCCCTTCAAGCTGACTGGCTTTCTCTACAGCAGTGTCAGGTACACTGATGAGCCCATCAAACTTATTCTTCATTTCTTTTATGATGGGTTTTTTTGTTTTTGTTTTTATTTTTGTTTTGTGGTACAGGGGATTGAATGCAGGGACATTCTACTTCCAAGCTACACCCCCAGCCCCATTTTATTTTTCATTTGGAAACAAGGTCTTACTAAGTTGATACGAACCTCACTGAGTTGCTGAGGCTGGCCTAAAATCTGTGATCCTCCTGTCTCAGCCTTCCATGTACTGGAATTACAGGCATGCACCTGCATGCCCGGCTGTTATGGTATTTTTTATTTCTCGTATTTTCATTTGGTTCTTAAAGTTTCCATCTCTCTTAATACATTATCCATATATTCTTCCCTTTATCTCCTTTTGTTTTTTTTTAACTTTTTATGTTCATTTATTGGTGCATTGTAAATTATAATTATACATTTTGATATATGTCAGGGTATGAACATCATACATGCACACATTGCACATTTAGCCCTCCCTCCAATCCCACCCTCAAGCTCTTAGCATGTTAATCAGAATTATTTTTAAGGTCCTGGTCTGATAATTTTCTTTTTTATTTTTTTTTTGTGGTACCAGGGATTGAACGTAGGGGTGTTCTACCTCTGCGCTACGCCCCCGGCCCTATTTTTTTATGCTTTATTTTTGAAACTGGGTCTCACGAAGTTGCGGAGGGCCTCACTGGGGGGGGGGGAGAGGAGAGAGGAGAGAGGAGAGATAGATCACGCATGTGTGCATGCGCGCTGAGGTTGGCCGCGAACCCGGATCCTCCGGTTTCCGCCTCCCAAAGTACTGGGATTACAAGCGTGTGCCACCACGCCCGGCCTGGTCTGATAATTTTCAAATCTCTGTCATATCTAGGTCTGGTTCTAGTGCTTGCCTTATTTCTTCAGACCATGTTTTTTACTTTCTACCATGCCTGGTAATTTTTTGTTGAAAGCTGAGCCTGGTGAATAGAAGGAACTGAGGCAGGGAGGCCACTAGCGTGAGGTGTTTTGTTTATCTGGCCAGGAGTCAGGCATGTTTAATGTTTGCTGTACCTGTGTTATCAGAGCTGAAAGTTTCTTTGGGTTTCCTTGTTTTTGTCTACCCTGTTGTCTTTCAGTTTTCCCAGAGACTCCTTAATTAGATTCTGAGGTCTGATTTTCAGTATGTTCAGCTTTCCTCTTGCTGTGAAGATAGGAGGGATGACTTCAAATTCTTCACAGGTCAGACTGGAAACTAGAAGTTCAAATACAATTTTTAAGTTTGTCTTAGAAAATCTGAAAAGTACAGTAGATTAAGTTGAAAACAAGAGCCACCAGTAATTCCTCTACCAAGAAATAATCACTGTTAAACTGTGGAGATTATATATATATATATTTCATGTATATATATTTCAATGCCTATAATGTATATGCATGTACAATATATATAAAATCATTTTAATAGAATTATGCTATGCCATGCATGCTTTTATAATCTTATGTGACCACAAAACAAAGTGTTATATATTTCTCCCTGCCAGGGAAAGTTCTTACACTTAATTGTCAATTGTAAATATTATAAAGTATTTAGTCATATGAGTATATTATTATGTATTTTGCTCATTTAATTGTAGGTAGCATAGCAGAGAGGTTAAAGTCATAAACTCTGGGATTAGATTGCCTGTCTCAAGCCCTAATCCTTCCACTTAGAGGCTATATGAACTTGGGCAAGTTGTTTAACCTCTCTATGCCTCAATTTTCCTACCTGTTAAATAGGGACAATAAGAACACTTATTGCACACAGAGCAAGTACTTACTTTTATCACATTAAATTGGCAAACTTCATTTACAATAATGTTATTTTGCTTCATTTTTGGGTACAAAAATACAAAATACTTTAAAGTCTACTACAATGTGCTTGTTTTGTAGTGATTTTCAGTGGGGGGAACAGGAGAACAATATTAATATACAAAACTGGCTTGCCAGCATTGGTTACTTCTCCTTCCTATTTTATGATAGGAGAATAATAGCAATACTCTATGCCCTGTCTTCTACCTATGGAAAAACTATGCCCTGCAGATTTGCTAAGCAAAACATGTCAAAGGCCTGAGGGCTTATGCTTTCTGCCTGGACACATGAATAGTGTGGTGGGGAAAGGCTCAACCAGCCTTTTATAGTTGCGATGCCAACCCAGAGATCAAACTTGAACTCTGCTGTTATTATTGTAGCGCTTTCTATTCTAATGTTATATACAAACATGCAAAAATAAATAAAAGCTAAATTAAAAAACCACAAAGCCCCAAACAAAAAGACACATACAAAATAAACAAAACCCTAAATTAACAGTAACTTTAAACTTTTAAAGCCACTTTTTCTCAAAAGTTCATGATTTCTTTGGGTGAATTTAGTTTTCTTATATCATTTATCACTTCCATGTGAAGTCTATAGATACTGAGATTCCTTTCATTTGTGGCTTTTTTTTTTTTTTTTGGTGGTACCAGGGATTGAATCCAAGGGTATTCAATCTAAGCTACATCCCCACCCCTTTTTTATTTATTTATTTATTTTGCAGTCCTGGGGATTGAACCCAGGGGCATTCTACCTCTGAGCTACACCCCCAGCCCGATTTTTTATTCTTTATTTTTAAACAGGGTCTCACTAAGTTGCGGAAGGCCTCACTAAGTAGCTAAGGTTGGCCACAAATCTGCAATCCTCCTGTCTCAGCCTCCCAAGTACTGGGATTACAAGTGTGTGCCACCACACCCGGCTTCTGTTTTTTTTTTTTTATTTTGAAACAGGATCTTGCTAAGTTGCTGAGGATCTCACTAAGTTGCCAAGGCTGGCCTCGAACCTGTGATCCTCCTGTCCTCAGCCTCCCAAGTACTAGGATTACAGGTGTGCACCACTGCACCTGGATTCGTTTGTGACTTTTATTTGTTGGGCCTTTGTATTGCATGAGGCCAGGTTGAAGTTCACTCATTTTCTAAATACTGCTTTTTGGTTATCAGTGTCTCTAAGCATTAAAAAAACCTACTGTCCACTGGGTCCTATTGGTTCTCACTGAAAACTCCTGAGCCTTTTTTTCATGGCTCCCTCCCTCCCTGTCACCTCCCACATCTAATTAGCTGCCAAGTTCTGTGATTCCTCCCTCAGGAATGTTTCACAAACCTCTCTCTCCTGTTACCGGCACAGCACAGCGCAGGCCCTGATCAGTTCCTGCTTGGCCTCTGGTAATTGTGTCTTAGTCAACTTGGTGTCACCGTGAACAAAACACTTCATGAGAGCAACTCAGAGGAGGAAAGGTTTATCTGGGCTCATGGTTATAGAGGTTCAGTCCATGGTTGGCTGATTCCATTGCTCTGAGCCTGAGGTGAGGCAGAACATCATGGCGGAAAGGTGTGGTGGAGGAGAGCTGTTCAGCTCATGGCAGCCAGGTAGAGAGAGAGAGAGAGAGAGATAAACCCTTCTAAGGACCTACTTCCTCTAATCAGGTCCCACCTTCCCTGAGTCCATTCAGCTATCCACTTGATGGAATAATCCACTCATGAGGTCAGAGCCCTCACGATCCCATCTTTGCCTAAAAGCCCGACCTCTGAACCTTGCTCATTGCATGAGCTTTTGGGGAACAAATCCAGATCCAAAGCATAGCAAATAGTCTCCGGGCTGTTTTCCTGGCTCCCAGGATTTCCTTGTTCAAAACTCTCCCCACCACATTTTGGCCTCTCTAAAGTCCTACTCTGATCATGGAGCTCCCAGGTTGAAGATGAATCGCAAATGTTATTGAGTATCATTCAAGGCTCATTTCCATTCCTACTCACATGTTCCAGCCACATCTTGTAGCATCTTCTCCTTCCCAGCTCATCCTCCTCCCCATCTCATCCTCCTCCCCATCCCCCACCTCTCAGACCACGCTGCCCCATTCTCCAGCCACTCCGTCTGTCTCTGCTTCATCCTTCAAGGCCTGGTTCTGATGTCATTTTCTCTGGGAAGCCTTCTTCAGCTTTTCCTTTCTGGGCAGCATCAATCACTCTATCCTTTGTTCTTTCTGAGTGGGCCTCACAGAAGATAACCCACTTAGCACCGGGTTACGGAGCAGCTGTGTTTGTGTCTGTATCTGTTGCTGGGTCTGAGCTCTGAGAGACCACGCTGTTCTTATCTTCCTGATTCCCCTTCATCCTCCAGATCTAAGTAAAGAGTATGTACTCAATAAGTACTTTTTAAATAATTGGCATTCATTCAAGCCCAATTTGAGATGTATATTCTCGAAGGTAATCACAGAACTAATTTTGGAATGGAGTATTTGTCGTTATTGCAGTTGTTTTCTGCTGTTATGGTATACCTCTGGCAGTTTTGGCGATTGGAAATTGTGCTTCATCAGGACAGGGCCATCTAGCTACTGCGAGGTACTCTTAATTGCCTGAAAACGGCAATTCTTTCCATGAGGGCTATAGATAGACACATTAAAGAAAGTAAGTGCCGAGCTGGAAGGGTCTCTAGAGGCAGGTAGGCTCAATTCTCTCATTTTACAGATAAAGAAACTGAGACCTAGAGAGGTTAATGGTCTTGGGCAAAAAGAATGGAGGAGGGAAAGAGAATAGAGATCTTGTTCCAATTAGGAACACTTTTCATTAAATCAGAGCTTTGAAAAACAAAAGCTGTGATTAAGACTTCTGCTCATTTAAATTAGTCTTTTTCCCAGGTAGCTGAATTAAGGAGCCCTAGCTATAGTTGACTTTTGCTGTTGTTGTTGTTTTTGTTGTTGTTGTTGTTAACTTCTTGTTTTTAGAATGCACTGTCTCACAAATGTTAAGGTGAAAACAATCTTATTGTTTATTCTTACCGCCTGTCATCAGAGGATTCTAGTAATACATGAAGGTCAAGGAAGGTACCTATGAACTTGGAAGTATCAGCTTGGTCACACTAAGAATCCCTACATAATTAACAAGGCCAACTACAGGAGTCCCCTTGGATCAGAAAGAAAACCATCAAGACCATTTGAAGGAACTTGGCTATCATTTCACGGACATGTGACCAAGAATGAAATTTTACCAAGCTAGTCAGCTGTACTGTCCTATAGGAGAAGTCTTTAAAAGTGGAACTTAGAGGGTATTGGTATTTATCCAGTATTATCGAAGGGAGGGGGCATTAGTGCTGAGATTTATGCATAGCAGGGTCACTAGAAAGGTAGACTTTGTGATAAGACAAGGGTAGTTCATGGCCTAGGTAAAATATCTAAAGGCAACCCAGTCACCTCTTTCTGATCTGATTGTTTGATCCCCAAACAAACTTGCTTTGAAATTTCTGATAGTGAGAAGGAGGTGAACTAGGTGATAAGCTTTACGATTTCAGCCATAGGAAAGAAAAAGCTCCTACTACAAGCTATTCATTTGATATTACGGTTGTGCATCAGTCTCTTATGAGGTTGGTTAATGTCAACCAGATCTTTTGAATCTGGGTACACTGGAAAAAAGTAAGTGTCCAGATCTGCAAAGTTGAAGACCAGACTTTGGAATGTCAGGATACTGCCACGGATTGGGTAGTCAGTGGTCAGTTTGATGTCTCCTTTTTCTAACTTCAACCCTTGATTAATATTCAAAGCTAAAAGGAATTAGTCAAAATGATAAAAAAGGACATTTATCCCCAATAATAACTTAAAATTTTTAATTAGAAATTTATATATTCTGCTGCTTGCTTTCTCTCTCCCTCCCTGGGACCCAAATTTGAAGTTGTTTCTCAGCGTGTTATGAATAGGTTATGGGAAACCCAAGAAAAGGGATCTCCTTAGCTATTGTGAGTGGCACACAGGCTTAAACTCTGTGAACTAGTCTCTGAGCTCTGTGGACACTCCCCACTGTTGGTATATGAGGACCCTTTGCAATTTGCTGTGACAGGGGGAAAAGGGCCGAGAAGCATTAGCCAACAATTTTAACTCACCAGAGAAGAAGCACAAACATCCCACAGTTAGTCACCTGGCCACAGCAATCCCCAAAGGAGCTGAGCAGATGGCACCGATTTTCTCTAGAATTCCTCTTGGCCTAAGGCCTGAAACCCCAGGTTGGTCTTTTCTGCTACCCCCTATTGCAGTAGTATCTGTGTTTAGCTTAGTTTTCCAGCATCATTAATTAAACCACTACTCCCAAGGAAGGAAAAGCTATCAGAGCCAAATCGTATTTTTCCTACCAGGAAACACAGATCTCTGAGTCTCGCAGCTTTGCAAAGGAGCCTGTGTTATGTCACATGCCAAGAAAGACTGGGCAGGTTTGCATCTCGGCACATGCACTAAAGACCACTAGACAAGATGATTTCAGTGCACCATTCGTTGGTGTTATTTTATGGTTGTAATAATGTTCCTCCCCCCAAATACACACACAAATAGAGTGAATGAATGGATGAATGAATGAGTGAATATATAAATAAATGGAATTGGTATTAAAACAAACGTTATGCAAATTCCCCTGTGTTCTTATTAAAGAGAATACATATCTGTGGATGAAGCAGACAGGTTTGTTCCAATAGCTAAACTGGACTGGAAAGAAAAGCTATCTTTGGGACAAAAATTAGACTACAACCCACCACAGAAAATTCTCCCTTAAAAAGGATTCATTTAAAAAAGTTTTTAGAGCTGGGTGTGGTGGTGCATGCTTGTAATCCCAGTACTTGGGAGGCTGAGACAGGAGGATCCGGGTTCAAGGCCAGCCTCAGCTACTTAGTGAGGCCCTGTTTCAAATTAAAAAGAATTAGCCGGGCGTGGTGGCGCACGCTTGTAATCCAGGTACTTTGGGAGGCGGAGACCGGAGGATCCGGGTTCGCGGCCAGACTCAGTGCACGTGCGCGATCTATATATATATATATATATATATATATATATATATATATCTCCTCTGTCCTCTCTCTCTCTCTCTACCTAGTGAGGCCCTCCGCAACTTCGTGAGACCCGGTTTCAAAAATAAAGCATAAAAAAAAATAGGACCGGGGGTGTAGCGCGGAGGTAGAAC
>PVJS01014566.1:19091-40286 GCA_004027185.1 Glis glis | reverse complement strand
TCATAGCAGCACAATTCACAGTGGCCAAATCATGGAACCAACCTAGGTGTCCATCAACAGATGAGTGGATTACAAAATTGTGGGAAATACACACAATGGAATTCTACTCAGCAATAAAGAAGAACAAAATAACATCATTTGCAAGAAAGTGGAAGGATCTGGAGAACATTATGTTAAGTGAGATCAGTCAATCACAAAAGAAGGGACATATGTTTCCATTAATATGTGCAACCTAAGGAGTAGTAGGGTCACACAAGGGACTCCGGTTGATAATGGAGAACCCTCAGCGGAACAAGGGAAGTGGTACAAGGGAAGGGGAAGGGCAAGAAAGAAGTGAATTAATGGAATTACTATCATAAACAATATGTACATGTGAAAATACACTAACACCATTCTTGGTACTTCATACGGATGGGGGGAGACGGGGGGGGCACTAAGAGCTGTGTCATATATGTTAACATCAAATAGATATTCATTGCAATGTAAGACTCCAATGCACCAATAAAAGCACGTAAAAAAAAGAATTAAAAAAAATAGGACTGGGGGTTAAACTTGGAGGTAGAATGCCCCTGGGTCCAATCCCCAGTACCACAAATAAATAAATAAATAAATTAATACCTAAAAATGCAGAAGCACCTTTGGTTAGTGGGTAGAGGCTAGAAGGTTTTGAGGTACATTCTAGATGAAGTCAAGGTTGTCATAAAAGAACTTTTAAAGGTAATGCTAGTCAAGGTGTGAAAGGAGAGAGGGGAGATATAGAGAAAGTTTTCATCTTCTTAGAGAATACATAAATAGCGAGGGAGTACATAAAGAATCATGTACAGAATGTGGGTGGAAATAATTATGGTCCAGGTCATTGTGATGAGGTTTCTAGTGGGATTGAAGAACATGTTGCTGGACAGTGGAACAAAGGCATCCTTGTAACATGGCAAAGAACTTGGCCGAATCATGACTGTTCTAGTGTTTTCTAGAAGGTGGAGCGTGTGGACAACGAAACGATACTTAGCTGAGGAGATTTCTAAGCAAAGTGTTGAAGGAGTGACTTGTTTCCTTCTGACTGCTCATAGTAAACTGTGAGAAGAGGGAAATGATTTGAAGATGGAATTATTAAGCAAAAAGGAACTAGACCTTAAAGATTTGGAAAATTCTCAGCTCATTCATATTGCAAGAAACTAGAAAGTGTGTTCAGAGAAGAACAGCGAGGGTGTGACCATGTGGCCTTATGATGAGAAGCTTAGTGTGGGTGTGACCCACGGACTTCATCAGCCACCTCGGCAGGAAAACTATTTCTTTTTTTTTCTTTTTTTTTTCTTTTGCGGTATCCAGGATTGAACCCAGGGGCATTCTACCTCCACGCTACACCCCCGGCCCTATTTTTTTTATACTTTATTTTGAAACTGGATCTCACAAAGTTGCAAAGGGCCTCACTAAGTAGCTGAGGCTGGCTGTGAACCCGGATCCTCTGGTCTCCACCTCCCAAGTACTGGGATTACAAGTGTGCGCCGCCACGCCCGGCGTAGGAAAACTATTTCAACTGAAGGGGAAGGAGCGAAAGAAGGTTGATGAACTTCTTGGATTTTATAGGATGTGATTATAAGGTTATTAAGCTAATATATTCTTAAAGACACATGAAGAATTACCCCGAAGACAATGCAGAGATCATTGGGACTTCTTCCTCAGTTACAAAAAGGGGGGACATTGACTTACTTCCAACACAGATGGGCTCCACAAAAATTGTGGGGACACAGCTACCTGGCAGAGTTCTGGGGGTGCAACCCCAGCCTGACAGAGCTTGCAGGGCAAGGCCACTTCCTGGGTGGATCTGGAAAACAGGACCTCTGCCCCAATGTGTCTGGGAGACGGAAGTGTGGCCCAGTGGTCCCGGAGGGACCTGTCACTCCTTCCTTCTCTCCTTCTCTGCTATTTCTCCCTATTGAAATGGGAGTGTCTATCCTATGACTGCAACACCATTGTATTTGTGTGTGTGTGTGTGTGTGTGTGTGTGTTAGTTACTGGGGATTGAACCCAGGAGCATTCTACCTCCAAGCTACACCCCCAGCCCTTTAAAAAATTTTTTTTGTTTTGTTTTGAAACAGTGTCTCGCCAGATTGCCAAGTCTCACAATGTTGCTGAAGCTATCCTCGAACCTGCAATCCTCTTGTCTCAACCTCCCAAGTACTGGGATTACAGCATGTGCCACCATGCCTGGCAACACCGTTGTGTTTTGAAAGCACATTCCTTGTCTGGTTTCATAGGTTCACAGCAGGAGAGGAATTTTGCCCCAGGAGGACTCGTTCCTTGAGTCCCACCCATATCTCATTTCAATTATATTCAGATGAGACTTTGACTTTAGTCTTTAGAGCTGATGCTGGGATGGATTAAAACTCTTGGAGCTTTTGTGATGGAATAATTGGAGAAGGACATGGATTTTGAGGGGTTGGGGGCACTGACTGCGTCTCTTCAAAAGTCACAGGGCTAAACCTTAACCCCAGTATGATGGAATTTGGAGGCGGGGCCTTGGCAAGGTCATGAAAGCGGAAGCGGAGTCCTCTGGAACAGAGTTTTTGTCTTATCCAAAGAGGCCAGAGGGCTCACTAGCTCTCTTGGTGTCATATGAGGATACGATGAGAGATGAGAAATCCCCCACTCTACCGCAGAAGCAGGCCCTCACCAGAGCCTGGCCCTGCTGCCCTCTGAGCTGAGACTTCCCGCTTCTAGGACACAGAGAAATAAATGTTGGGATTTATAAAGTACCCAGGCTTGGATTTTTATTAAAGCAGTCCAAATAGCTGCTACTTTATAGTCTACATCACTGCTTTCATTCTGGCCTCCGTGATCCACGCTGTGAAATGTACCCCAAGGGGATACGTCTGAGTCTCTCTTGTGCTGTTGTAATGAGATACCCGAGACTAGATAATATGTAATGAGCAGGAATTTATTTGGCTCGCAGTTCTAGAGGCTGGGAGGTCCAAGGGAATGGCGCTGGTTCTCCTCCACACTTGGTGAGGCATTTCTTGCTGCGTCCTCCCATGGCAGAGGTGAGAGGGCAAGAGATCAAACTTGCACCTCAAGTCCTTTTGTAATTGGCATTCATCCATTCATGAGGGAGGAGCCTCATGACATAAACATCTCCCACGAGGCCCCGCCTCCCACGCTGTCATATCGGGGCTTAAATTCCAACACATGATTGAGGGGGACACCGTCCAACCACAGCAGACCATAAAACCTGCAGGAGATGCAGTACTCACTTCAACCTGCTCCTCTAGGCTCTTGATCCCTCAAGTCCAGCCTGCCTGGGATATGTTGTGATGCCTTCAATGGCCTTTAAAAAAATTTGTATTTAAGCCGGGCGTGGTGGCGCACGCTTATAATCCCAGTACTTGGGAGGCTAAGACTGGAGGATCCGGGTTCACGGCCAGCCTCAGCTACTTAGTGAGGCCCTCTGCAACTTAATGAGACCCTGTTTCAAAATAAAGAATAAAAAATAGGGCTGGGGGTGTAGCCCGGAGGTAGAATGCCCCTGGGTTCAATCCCCAGTACTGCAAAAAAAAAAATTGTATTTTATAGTTATTCTCAGGAGGAGGGTTGGTCTGATCCCAGCTACCTATCTTTAGCCAGAAGCAGAAGTCTGAATTCAGTTTTGTATGAGATTTGGCATTTGGGACATTTCTAACTCATGTGGGTCCTCTTCTCTTCTTCTCTGATTCAAAGATTAATAGTATTTCTGGATAGTGAGGGAGAGACCAAGTGTTCTTAAGATGTGTTAGTCAGGTTTCTGTTACTGTAACAAAATGCCTGAGACAATCAACTTTAGAAGAAAAAAGGCTTATTTTGGCTCAGATTTGGAGGTTTCAGACCATGAATGGGTACTCCTATTGCTTTTAGGCCTCTGGCCCAGGAGGCAGTGAAACATGGTGGGAGCGTGTAATGGAAAAACCTGTTCACCTCGTGACCAGGAAGAAAGAGAGAGAAAGGAAGAACTGGACTCCCGTTATCCCCCTCGAGGGCACACCCTCAATGACCAAGACCTCCCACTAGGCCCCAACTCCTAAAGGTTCCAGCACCTTCCAACAGCACCAAGCCACGAGCTAAGCCTTTCACGCATGCGCCTTGGGGAACACCCAAGATTTAAACTACAGCATTGAATTTTTTAGAGTATGTGAGTGTCTTCATTGCCCCCAAATGGAGCTCCTATTTGAGAGCATGGGGAAGAGTCCTTTGCCCCATCTTGGTTCAGTCCATCTTGCGTAAGACCAAAGTGGAGAAACATTGAGCCTGGCAGGGACCACAGAGTCCAGCTGGGTTCAAGGACCTGCTCCTAGATGTGTGGGACTCCCCCTGCAGGTGTGTTTCCACAGATTCCTAACGAGTCCTTGAGACAGAAAAGGCTGAGATCCGAAGTGTCATCCAGGAGCTGAGGCAGCCCGCGAGGAGAGGTGCCTTAGTCTGCCTTCCCGTGTCCCCACACAGCCTTTCCTCTGTGTGCATGTGGAGGAAAAGCACTCTGGTATCTCTTTCTCTTCTCATGAGGTCACCAGTCCTGTCAGCGTGGGGACCGACCCTTATGTCCTTACTTAAACTTTACCTCTTCAAGGTCCTGTCTCCAAGCGTAGTCATATTCTGAGGTACTAGGAGCTAGGGGTTCAACATATGGTTTTGGGAGTACGTAGGATAGCTCCCAGAAGAAGGGCTGTCTAAGGTTGTAGCTAGTGACAGTCTGAGGCTAAGGATGGGACACCCCAGTGCCTCCCTGAACCCCAAGAATGAGGTGCTCATTGGAAGGATGTGTTTTCTTATATCTGCACCTTCTGTGACTACATAGTAGGTGCTCAATGAATATCTTATCAAGTCAGGTAACCCAGTTAGAAATTCTAACTGGGATCTCTTATCACTGCAACATATAATTTTTCTCTTCCGTAATTTAAAAACAGAGGCCCATCTTGGCAAATGGCTTGCCTGTGACCACACAGTGAGTTGGTGGTGAGGCAGGGTTGGGGCCCAGGCCTCCTGCCTCCAAATCTGTGCTCTCCCCGCCATCCCCAGAGGGGGGGCTTCTCCACTCCTTGCCAAAATCAGAGAGCAGGGAGCCAACCTGCGAGTCAGGGAGTAAGCACCGACTCATGTCCTCTAATAGGACATTTGTGTCTATAAACCTCTGTGTAAGGCTGAGGAAGAGAAATCCAAGCCACGTGTGTGCAGTGAGTGCTAGGGAGTGGAAGGGCCGGGTGGTTTGCGGGTCTGAGGCCATGAGACAGGGTCTCCCTGGGAGGCCTGATTTTCGTGACCTTCTGACTTTCCTCTCCCCCCACCCTATTTCATTTTATGATGCTGGTTGGTGTGTGTGTGTGTGTGTGTGTGTGTGTGTGTACAGAAAACTTGAAAGAATTGGACTGGGTCTCTGTAATTAACGCTAAACTTTTCCAGCCCCAAATCCCCAGTGCAAGGAAAGCCAAATTAGCTCATGCCTTCATATCTGAGTTAGAATAAAAATGAAAGTGAAATGTTTCTTAAGATGTTAAGAAAAAAGCATTTCTGTCTCCAGGATAGAGTTTTAAACAATACCACCACAAGCTCACAGTTTTCCGTGGGAAGAAGTGGCTTCCTCTTTGATGGTTGAAGTTGCCAGGAAAACTTCCTGAGCCTTCTGGGTCTAGGGTATGAATGTTGCTCTACCCTTGCCCAACATTCTGGCTGGTGTTTGGCAAGCCACTGTCCCCTGGGGGCTGCGGTTTTCTCATTTGCTCTGACTTGCTTATAGGAAGGGATTCGCGTATGCTGGGGTCTCCTCCCTGCTAAGTGTGCTCCATGCATTGAAGCATTAGCTCTTCATGGTCGCCCCGTCGTGGGCATCATGATCCCCATCCTGTAGGTGGGGAAGCAAGCTCACAAAGAGGCTCAGTGTCAAAGGATGAAGCTGGGAACACCACCAGCGCCTCAGACTCCATGGGGGTCTTTGCACTCCTTTGAGCAAGGAGAGCTGCATGGCCTTGGGCAAGACCTTGAACATCTTTCCACCTCAGTTTCCTTATCTGTAAAAGGGACTATGGGAGACCATAATATGTTGCCCCAAAATGTGAAGGATTGGTGAGCTGACGGCAATTAAGAAAGGCAGGTGTAGGAGAGCCCTCTGCTTTCCCTCTCTTTACCTGAAAGCAGGACAGAGTTTTACAAAGACAAAAGGCTTCCCACCCCCACCCACCAGGGAGAACAAAGGCTAGCCACTGAGGATGAGGATGCTTCAGACCCTCTGGGGGCACCAGAGCTGGCATTGATAAGCTTCACTATCAGCCCTTATCTGTCATTTATTTGCCCACCTACGAGGTGCTGTCCCTCAAGATGCCGAGTCCTTTTCCTTTGCCTGCCACTTCTCTAACTAGTTACTGTCCTTTGTGGAAGATGTTCCTTATGCTGGAATTCAAAGCCACCTCTTTCAGGACTATTCATTCTCTGGCGTGTCCCAGGCACAAAGGACACATACGTATGCATGAACGTGTTTGTTTTTCTCTTGTTAGTCTGTCTATTGTTACAGGGGTCCATTCCAACTAGAGCACTTAGGAGGGTTGAAGAAAACATTATTTTTCTTTTTTTCTACAAAACCCACCTTAATGGGTTGCCGTGGGAGTAGATTAACAAAGCTCTGGCTCCTTAATAAGTAGATAAAGTTTGTGCCTGGCACATGGTAAGCGATGAATTCAGTATTAGCGCCTGCTGCGGTTCCTGCCAGCCTTCACATATACACTTTGAAAGGGCAGAAGCAACATAAGCACAAGGGCAAGCTCTAGGAAGACACCCTCATAGCTCTTGGCATCGACAGAAAGGCTGACAGCCAGACTCTGGAAGGACAGAAACTGGGGTGCCTATTGGGAAGAGGAGCCACTCCAGCCAGTGCTGGGTCAGCTGGCTCCAGCTTTTTCCCATGTTGCATCCCTCTGCTCAGGAAGTCCAGGGGGAGAAAGAAAGCAGTTGTACATGTTTCCTGTGGCTTCTATAATAAATTACCACAAACCAGTGGCTTAAAACAACAAAAAAAACTGAGCATGGTGGTGCATGTCTTTATTCCCAGCTACTCGGGAGGCTGAGGAAGGACAATCACTTGGGCGCAGGAGTTTGGATATGGCCCTTGCAACATAGAGAGAGAAGAAAAGAAAAAGAAAAGAAATCCTACATGTATTTTCTCATACACTTTGGGAGGGCAGACATCTGCAGTCACTGGGCTAAAATCCAGGTGTGTAGGAGCACCTGCCTTTGGGAGCCCCCAGGGGAGAATGTTTTCCTGTCCTTTCCACCTTCCAGAAGCCACCATACTCCTTGACGCAGCTTCTCTCCCCTCGACCTCTCCCTCCATCCTCACACCTTCTCTCGGACTCTGTCACTCCTGCATTTTGTCATAAGCTTCGTGACTATATTGGGCCTTTGTCATTAATCCAGAATATGTTCCCGCCACAAGACCCTTACTATAGTCACATCTGCAAAGCCCTTTTTGCCATGTAATTTTTAAATTTTATTTTTATACTTTTCTTGGAGCATTGTAATAATAATGCATCATAGTGAGTTTCAGAGTGATACAAACATACGTGCACACAGCTCTTTGGCGTATTTCTCTCCACATCCCACCCCACTTTTCCCTCCTCCCTCCCCTCACATGTTTGTGAGATTGGTAGTGATAATTTCATATATGGCCATAACATTGTTTGAACTGTTTTCTTCCTTGATCCTCCTTTTCCCCTCCCCATTTCCCTCTCCCAATCCCCTTCTACTATTCTATTAATCTTGCTCCTCATTTAACTAAAGTCCCTTTTGTTTCCTGTTTTCTCTCTGGCTTCCACATATGAGAGAAAACATAAGACCCTTGACTTTCTGTGACTGGCTGATCTCACTTAGCATAATATTCTCTAGTTCCACCCATTTTCTTGCAAATGACGTAATTTTGTTCTTCTTTATGGCTAAGTAAAATCCCATTGTATGTATATACCATATTTTCTTTATCCATGTGTCTGCTTAGTTGGTTCCATAATTTGGCTATTGTGAATTGTGCTGCTATAAACGTGGGTGTGCACGTATCATTATAGTATTCTAAGTTTACTTCTTTTGGAAAGATACCATCGAGTGGTATAGTTGGGTCATATGGTGTTTCCTTCCATTCCTAGTATTTGAGGAACCTCCATACTGATCTCCATAGTGGTTGTACTAATTTGCAGTCCACCAATGGTATATAAGCATTCCTGTCTCCCCACGTCCTCGCCAGCATTTGTTATTGTTTGTACTCTTTTGTCATGTAGTATAAGGCCTGTGCAGGGACTAGGGCGTCAACATCTTTGAAACCATGATCATGCCGATTGCAGTAGCCACCAAGTAATTCACTAAGTTCACATGTCCAGCTCTGGCGATGGCCTGGTCAGAACCAAGGAGGGATTTTTGAAATACAGGTTGCTGGCCCCACTCCCAGACTTCCAATTTCACAGGTTTGGGAAGGGAGCCGAAATTTTGCATTTTTTATAAATTCCAAGGTGATACTCCTGCTTCCGGAATCTTATTTTGAGACCCACTGGGCTAAGAATGCAGAGTTCCTTGACTGGCTTTGTCACACAACCTATATATCTACGGGAAGAGAAATTTCCTAACACATCATCAGGATGCAGAAAGCCCAGAGAGAAGGACCGGCAGTTAATGGCAAAGATGACAGGTCACTAGGGCGCCTGCTCTGGAAAGCGTCTGACCCATCCAAGAGCAGGGTGCATTCAGCAACAACAGAGGAGGACAGAGAGGGGCGGGAGGAGCCCGTGGTGGCTAAAGACCCCTGGGGGTGATGAGGGATCAGTGCCAGCTGAGAGTCCAGTGGCCTGGCCACAGATGCTCTCATGGGGATGCAGGCCGGCCAGGACCCTGTACCATGCAGTCCCAGTGGTACCACTGGTGGGACAGTTTTACCTGGATCTTGGAGTGAGACCACGAGCCAGAAGGAGAATCTGCTTTTAATTCTCTGAAACAAGGAGGCTGATCAAATGACCTGCGGAGCAGCTGACCGGCCCGGCCCGCGATCCTCTAATGATGTCATAGCCCTGGGCCGCCTCCGATCTGTGTCTTTAGGCTGATGGGATTAATCAGCTCATGTTAACATGCTGATGATCATGAAATAAAGACGGCATTTCAATAGGATACTCGGGGCTGACGGAAATCACTTGGACTTTTACAGAGGTTATGGTTGAATTATCGCAAAACTTCCTTTACCCGAAGCAGATGCTTATTAAGATTAATTTAGTGTGAAAAGTGAACCAGACTGAGTATAAAGGACATTGTCTCTTCAATTATGTAACAAGACACCTCCTCATTGTCCTCTGCTCTCAGAAGATGATTGTGCATCTCCTCGGGGACACTTCAGCACACTGGCAGAGCCGCCGCGCAATCCCTCTTTTGGGGGATGTTCAGTGAGATCTCGGGTTCACACAAAGACAAACTGGGCAGAAAGACAGGCAGTGTCAGCTGGGGCTGAAGACAGAACCCAGCTCTGCTAAAACCACGCGTTCAGCAACTTCTAGAGATGTGCCCGGTCGGAAGACGAGAAACAGATGGGGAAATGACGCTGCCTTCTGTGTCGCGGCTCATGGCCGCCGTCTGGCCAGCTTGGGTTCAGAGGGAGGAATGGGGGACTGGCTAGGATCTCATCTTCCTCCTGGACTCCATGGTGCTGGCCGCTTCTCTGCATCTTTGCTCTTCTCTTCGGAAATAAGTTCTATTCCTCTGTGTGTCTATTTATACTCTTGTGTGTGTGTGTGTGTGTGTGTGTGTGTGGTACGAGGGATTGAACCCAGGGGCATTCTACCTCCAAGCTACACCCCCAGCCCTATTTTTTTTTTTTTTTTGCGGTACCAGGGATTGAACCCAGGGACGTTCTACCTCCGAGCTACACCCCCAGCCCTATTTTTTTTAATATACTTTATTTTGAAACCGGGTCTCACGAAGTTGCGGAGGGCCTCACTAAGTAGCTGAGGCTGGCCACGAACCCGGATCCTTCGGTCTCTGCCTCCCAAGTACTGGGATTACAAGTGTGCGCCACCATGCCCGGCCACCCCTAGCCCTATTTTTTATTCTTTATTTTTGAAACAGGGTCTCACTAAATTGGGAGGTCCTCACTAAATAGCTGAGACTGGCCTCGAACCTGCGATCCTCCTGTCTCAGCCTCCCAAGTACTGGGATTACAAGTGTGCACCACCACACCCGGCTATGCTCTGTTTTAAAACCCTTTTCCCTTGGCTTTTGGGCCCCTTCTGTCCGACTCTCCTCCCCCTTCTTCTCCTAGTCCCTTCCCCAGCTCCTCCTCCAAAACAGAATCCCTGATGGTTGCTGTTCCCCAGGCTTAAGCCTAGCTCTGTTTCTACTCATAGAAACACTTTTCCTGGAGTTAGTTCATTGACTCCTGTGGTCCCGGCTGTTACCTTAAGTCTGGAGGTCCCTGGCGGGCAGCATGATCTTCCTTGAGAGAATAAACCAGGTCTCTTCTGGGTTGGTACTGAGAGGATAATGTCCTGGTGGGAAGGGCATTTCCTCCTCCTCCTCCTCCCTTTTCTCCTCCTCCTCCTCCTCCTCCTCCTCCTCCTCCTCCTCCTCCTCCTCCTCCTCCTCCTCTTCCTAGACTGAACCCAGGGGCATTCTACCTCTGAGCTACACCCCTGGCCCTTTTTATTTTGAAACAGGGTCTCACTAAGTTACTGAGGGTCTTGCTAAGTTGCTGAGGCTGGTCTTGAACCTGCGACCCTCCTGTCTCAGCCTCCTGAGTACTGGGATTACAGCGCATCACCGCACCTGGCTGGCATTTCATCTTATTTCCTAATTCATGTATGCTCGATCCTCAGTCTGTGTGAGGCCCCTTTCTTACTTTACTTAGGTATCCTTTTCATCTTCACCCCACACTGGCACTCTCTCCCCTACACCCCTTCCCCACGATTGCCACAGTAAACCACCTCAAAAGTGTGATGGGTGTCCTTGTATTTCTATGCGTACTTGTAAAATAGGTGTTGTCTATTCGTGGATTTTTGGTTTTCGTGAATGATTCGGATTAAAGCTCTATTCTGTTTCTCGCATCGTTCATGCAGTGTCTGCGCTCCACGGTGAGTGTCTGCCACATTTCACCCATCCATCTTCCCATGATGGATGGATACCAAGATCACCTCCCACCTCTTGCCATACATGATGGTTCAAGGAATTCTTGGACCCTTAGGTCCGGGGTGAGGATTCCTCTGGAATCTCCACTCAGGAAAGGGGACTTGGGTTCTAGGCACGTGCACACCTCAAGTGACTTCACACCAGCAGGGCACCTCTTACCCCCAGACTCCGGTCCAAAGAGAAAGGACATCTGCTCATCTCCCTGCAAGCATCCTGCTCAGGCCCGAGGTTTTGGTTGAGGAACTTGCTGCTCTTCCAGGAAGCTGCGGCCCACACGGGGGCACGGATTTGCCCTTACAGGCCCATCTGCTGAACATAGCCTAACATGGCATCCTGACATCCTCAGAAAACGACCACCACCCTCATGCTTTGAGTTCATTTCCACACACTTCCACTTTCGTATCTCTGTCCCCTACCTCTTGGCGGAGAATCAGACCTACCTATCCCATTACCTTTGACCCCTCACCTTTTGTATTGGGGTGCTCTGGTGGACGCTACTTGCTCCGTAGTCCCGCCATGGATGGTTGTTGCTTTAAGCAGCTCCCTAATAACTATTCCATGGTTCCTGCCACGGAAGGTCGCTGCACCAGACAGCTTCTTGATCAATAGTCTTCTTGCACGATACCGACACAAAGTCTGATATAATAATTTGGAGAGAATTTAACAATTGGGGGGGTTGGGTAGGAGATCCAAGATGACAAATTCTCCTGCCTTATGTAGTCAAGGCCTTTCTTATATAAAGGTTCAAACAAAGTAAACGGGAAAAAGATCGCAAGTTAAGACCAGGGAGTGGCAATCACAAGTTAAGACCAGGGAGCGGCAAGGTGACCGAGGATAGGAGGGAGGATAGGAGGTCATCGATGTCCAGCTTTTGGTCTCATCTGGTCCAAGGAAGCTTGTCTGTGGGAGGACAATTTCTACTTAGCATGTACTGTGTACAGGGTTAAGCCGGTCCGAAATGGTGACCTCATTGCGTGGGCTAAGATGGCCCCCAATACTCTTGGAGTTCCAAAGGCCCCTCAAACATGACTGCTGCACATGGCAACTCTCCCTCTTTGTGGCAGCTGTCCCCCACCCCCTGCAGAGTGGTGCCTTCAGTCACCCGGTTGTCACCATCACCTCCTTGCTCTGCCTCAACTCCACGCAGTTCTGCCAAGTGTCACCTCCTAGACATTTCTGGGGCCAAAAGCCCCATCAGTCTTATTCCAACAGCCTCCTGAGCCTCTCTCTTCTTGTCCTCCCCCATAACCTCACTCGCCGACTGCCCAAGATGACTGCTAAAAATGCCAGCCAACTTCCAGGCTGAAAGCCCTTTGGCAGAGCCCTGAGTCTGCAGAGATAGCCCACGCTCTGGTGAGCAGCTTGGGGTTTGTTTTTGGACACTTTCCCCACCTTGTTTTCTATATTTGGGGGTTCCTGTATATGACGCAGCTCAAAGCCAGGTCTACCACTAGACAGAAATCTGAGAGGACATCGTCCTTAGTGTATTGGTTTCCAACACTGCTGGCACGATTGCATTCTCAGAATGAGGATGTGAGGGTGGGATGTGGGGGGACCTGTCTCAGGTGGTTTGAGAGAGAAAGAGAAAGTGAGGGGAAGAGGTGGAGGATAAGATCTACTTTTCAAAGGCACACGCCCAGTGACCTACTTCCTCCAATTCTGCCATCTTCTAAAATTTCCATCACCTCCCACTAGCCTATGAAGTATGACTCCATCAATAGGTTAACCTATTGACGAGGTCAGAGCCCTCATGATCCAATCACTTCCCACCTCTGAACACTGCTGCATGGAGACTGAGCCATGAGCTTTTGAGGTACATTCCAAATCCACACCATAATGCATGCACAGGTGTACCCCAACTTACAACATTTCCACGTATGGGTCTTTGACTTAGGATAGTACAAAAGCGATTCACATTCAATAGAAACCATACTTCAAATTTTGGATTTGTATCTTCTCCCAGGCTAGGGATGTGCAGAAGCTCCTCCCTCTGGCTAAGTTGCTGCAGGTCCTTGCTGGCCTCGATCCTCCTGTCTCAGCCTCTTAAGCACTAGCTTTACAGGCATGTGCCACAACACCCGGCCAAGGTCTTCCCTCTCGATGCTGGGCAGAGGCCGGGTAAACAACCAGCACTCTGCAGTGTCCCCTGTTGCCAGCGTTTCGTAGATACAAGTATTCAATAAATTACATGAGATACTCAACACTTTATTATAAAATGGGCTGTGCATTAGACGATTCTGCCCAGCTGTAGGCTAATGTGAGTGGCCTAGCATATTTTTATGTCTGACAATTCCTGCTGCTTGAACATAAAATCACAGGGGGCTGCTCCTTCTCCTTCCCTCTTTGCAAAATGAGACCCACACTATAGCCATGGAGGCCTGGGAGGAAAGATGCTGGGGCGAAATCACGCTCTGCCAGGGAACTCATTGATGGAAATGAGTGTCTACCCTCTACCTCCTCCTACCCAGGCTCCCCAGGGCTCCCAACCCTATTTTAGACCAGATCCTCAAGCACAGGACAGACAAGTGGCGTACGGGAAGCAGTGGCTGCTGCAGAAGGCTGGGCTCGAACAGGACACGGAGCCACCCTGGGGCTGGGGGCAGGTGCAGACGGGAAGCGGGAGGAGAGGGGACCTTTTGTCAGACCCAAGGCCCAGCAAGAGGCTCGGATGGAAGAGGAGGCAAGGAACAGCTGGTTGTAGAAGTGGAGAATGGGGACAGCAGAGGCCAGGGCTCAGAACTTGGGCTGTGGACAGCTGGAGTTGCTCAGATTCTCTCTGGGGCTGGAGAAGGCTGGCTGGCTAAAAGAGCTGCCTCTGGGGCATGTGAGGTCATGGGTGGGCCTGTGTTGCTGTCCATCTCCCCTTGCCCAATCCTCATTCCACCCCTCCCTCTGGAATAAGATTCTCCTGATACCTACTATGCTAGCATTTTTGTCTCTGTGACCAAAATGCCTGAACAACTTAGAGGAAGGAAAGTTTACTTTGGCTCATGGTTTCAGAGGCTCAGTCCATGGTCGGCTGGCTCCAAGGCAGAAGCATCATGGCAGCAGGATGTGGCAGAGGAAAGCTGCTCAACCCTTGGCAGCTGTGAGCGAGCAGAGAGAGGAAGGGAAGAGACAAATATTGTCTCCAAAGCCACGTTCCCAGTGACCGCCTCCTCCAGCTGCACCTCTGAACCTTCCTGCACTGGGGACAAGCTTTCAACACATGAGCTTTTGGGGGACATTCCAGATCTAAACCACAACATCCACACGTGTGTGGACTGGACTCCCAGCTTCCCATGGACACAGGACTTTCAATACCCAAATCAGGAATGTCCCCATCCAACTGGGACAAGTTGGTCACCTATGCACGGAAACTCCATCAGAGGCTACTTCTTGCAGACTTTCCTAGGCCAGCTCAGATGTCGCCACATCTTGCCACTCGCTCTTTTCCAGAGACCAGGCTGTGTCCACCGTCCAGCACACCCTGAGGAGTGGCAGAGGAAGGCCAACAATGGCGGCTGGCATCGCTTTGCCTCCTGACACGGGCTAACTTGGGAGGAAACTGGATCCTTTCAGTGTCCAAGCTCCTGTCCTGTGGGAGGGCTGAGAAACTCACAGAAGATAAATACTGCTCCGGCCTGTGGAAGGCCAGCAGCCCTCTGGCCATGCAGCCTGTCACCTGCTTCCTGGCCAAGCCCCCAGCTGTGCTGGGGAGCGCTCTCACAGCTGGGAAGGTGTTCTGTGCATCTGTGTGTCTGTCCAAATCGCAGACTGACTGCTTTGCTAGGCGCTGGTGGATCTGTTCACCCCAAAATGTGCAAACAAGATGCTCTGTTCCCAAACGGCGGCGTGTTCTCCTCTCCTCTCTTTTGGACCCTGGTTTTGTCCTTATTCTCTGACAATGGTCTGTGGCTGTGTCCCTCATGTGGGGGTATAGTGGTCAGGGTTCTCCAGGGAAACAGCAGCAAGAGGAGACATATAATATCTAATGGTATCATAGGCTATATAATGGGATAATTACATGTATTACACACACACACGTGTGTGTGTGCATGTGTGTGTGTGTGTGTGTGTGTGTGTGTGTGTATGGAGTTGGCTCATGCACTGATTTTGCAAACTGAAAGCCTGCACTCGGGAGAGTAGCGGTGCAGGTCCAGTCTGAGTTCGGAGGCCTGAGAGCCAGGAAAGCCAGCGGTGTATCCCAGTTCGAGTCTGAGTCTGAGGGCCAGAGAAGACCAATGTTCCCGTTCTGTAACAGACAGGGAGGGAGCAGTCTTCCTCGCTCAGCCTCTGCTCTGTGCAGGCCTTCAGCTGACCCGATGAGGCCCAGCCGCCCCGGAGAGAGCCACCTGCTTCACCCTGTCCACTGACTCAAATGCTCATCTCACCTGGAAACACCTTCATAGACACATCGGAAACCATGTCTGATCTGATATCTGGGCCTCCTGTGGCCCAGTCAGGTTAACATAAAGTTAGCCATCAGCGCGGGTGCGCGGGTGTTCGGGTGGAAACTGCCCAGCAGAGCGGACATGCAGGTGTGTGGGTGCCCATCCTGACGCCTCTGGTGTTCTGTGGTGCTCAGTGAACAGTTCCACGGTGGCACTGACAGCCAGCTGCTCAAAGGGGCAGTCCTGTCAGCCGCCAGGTGCTGTCTGGAGGTGATTTGGGATGGACAATCTCAGGATGGGCTGAGAGTAACCATGGTCCCAGAAATGTGGGTGGGTCTGGGATGAATAGTACCCTAACAATCCATGTCCACCCAGAACCTCAGAATGTAGCCTTTCTTGGAAATAGGGCCTTGGCAGATGTTGTTAAGATGGGGATTAGGTTGGGCCCTACAGCCAATGACTGTCCTCGTAAGAAGCAAACTCAGACACACAAAGAAGACGACCATGTGAAGATGGCGGTAGGCAGCAGTGACGCCATCACAAGCCAAGGACACCAGAGCCACCCAAAGCTCAAAGAGGCAGGAACAGATTCTCCCCTAGAGTCCTTGGAGGGAGTGTGGACACCCTGACTTTGGACTTCTGGGCTCCTGAACTGTGAGAACATAAATACCTGCTGTTTTTGCCACCCAATTGATGACTTATTAGGGCGGCCACGGGGAACCACAGTCAGTCTCCTTCTTGGCCTTTGTGCCCCTCCAGGGCGATTGACTGACCCAGGATGGTTCTGGAACACTTGGGCCATTTGGCAAGCGTCCCCTCTCACAGGCCCGTCTGTACCCTCAATTGTAAATGCTCAGACCCAGTACTTGGCACAGTTGGGTTTTAGTAGGTCCTTCGTTATTGGTTTTATTTTATTTTTCGTTTTCCTGTTTCATATTGGGGCGGGAAGTTCAGATCAACTGGAGGGAAGCTGTCTGCATTGTAGATAGGAGAGGCCTGCTGACTACAGAAGGCTGTAGAAGCCAAGAGGAAGCTGAGACCATCTGGGCTACTGAAGCTCCTAAGAGAAGCTTTCCTTGCACCAGGACACCGCTGGACAAAACCCTGTAACCTGGGAGCGTTACGGTCCCATCTTGTAGGAGAGGTCACGCACCAATACACTAGGTGCAGGCTTCCCAGCCCACCCTGAATGTAAGGAGTTTTGTTATTTTTTTCTAATTATAAAATAAAAA
Organism: Glis glis; assembly: GCA_004027185.1. Classification (NCBI taxonomy): domain Eukaryota; kingdom Metazoa; phylum Chordata; class Mammalia; order Rodentia; family Gliridae; genus Glis; species Glis glis. The sequence continues at coordinate 23,521 of PVJS01014566.1, read as the reverse complement.
CATATGTGTTGGAAATAACTCAGACAATATGTAAAAGCCTGAAGGAGCAAAAATGACCCCTAATAACTTTTTAGCTGACCTTTATTAACACTGTGTAGACGTCTTCCAATTTCTTCCTATGTGCTCAACCACATCCACCTATGCCTTGTTTGTTTATTTATTAATTTTTTTTGGTACTGGAAATTGAACCCAGGAGTATTCTACCTCTGAGCTACACCCCCAGCCCTATTTTATTTTTATTTTGAAACAGGATCTCACTAAGTTGTGGAGGGCCTCACTAAGTTCCTGAGGCTGGCCACAAACCGGCGATCCTTCTGTCTCAGCCTCCCAAGTACTGGGCTTACAAGCGTGCGCCACCACGCCCAGCTTTTTTTTTTAATTTTTGGCAATACTGGGGATTGAACCCAGGGACATTCTACCTCCAGGCTATACCCCCAGCCCTATTTTTTTTTATTCTTTATTTTGAAATAGGGTCTCACTAAGTTGAGGGAGGCCTCACTAAGTAGCTGAGGCTGGCCATGAACCCAAATCCTCCTATCTCATCTTCCCAAGTACTGGGATTACAAGCGTGCGCCACCACGCCTGGCACGCCCAGCTTTTTTTTTTTTTATATATAGACTGATGAGTATTATATAACATACCATATTATAACCCGCTCTTCACTTTCTAATATGGTGTATACATCTTCCCATGTCTGTAATCATGGACCACTGTCATCCTTTAATATTTATTTATTTATTTACTTATTTATTTACTTATTTATTTATTTTGCAGTACTGAGGATTGAACCCAGGGTCATTCTACCTCTGAACTATACCCCCAGCCGTATTTTTTGTTCTTTATTTTGAAACAGGGTCTCACTAAGTTGTGGAGGCCCTTGCTAAGTAGTTGAAGCTGACTGCTCACCTGCGATCCTCCTGTCTCTGCCTCCCAAGTACTGGGATTACAAGCATGCACCACCATGCCTGGCTGTAATTGGGGAAATTAATTAAAACACATAAGCCTGGTGTGGTGGCGTACACTGTAATCTTAGTACTTGGGAGACTGAGACAGGAGGATGGCAGGTTTGAGGCCAGCCTCAGCCACATAGTGAGAGAGACTCTCGGCAACTTAGGGAGACCCTGTTTTTAAACAAAAAATAAAAAGGGCTGGGGTATAGCTCGGAGGTAGAATGCCCCTGGGTTCAATCCACAGTACCATAAAAATAATAATAGAAAATAAATAAAATAAAACACATAAACCCTTAGAACAGCAATCAGCCTGGTAAAGCCCTCAAAAGTGCAGGTAGTCATGATGTTAGCTTTGAAGGACTCAGAGAAAAGACTGTGTGTTACTGTGCATTGAGAAACAGAACCTGGCTAAGTAAACTCTCCATACCCTCCCACCCCTCCCCCACCCCTACTGCCTACACCCACTGACCCTCACCCCAACACACTTCTGAGCCTTTATGTCTCATATACCAGAATATCAAGTTTTCCTCTTGCAATCTTGCCATTAAAGACTGGCTTATCTGGCCATTTTGTTTATGTGTGGAAAATGCATAAAAATTTATAAAATAAACCCATTTACTTCCAGACATAAGTTAGTGTTTTGCCTGGAGTGAATTTTTGTGGCTGAGTTATAAAATTCCGAAAATAAGGGTTTCTAATGAAACTGCGCTACCCTTTAACGAACATCACCGCCCTCGCTATAATAAAGAATGTACAATATTTGGCATGGTGCACCCTGGAAAAACCACCTAATATGTAATATGAGCGATCACGCTCCTTGTGAGCCAAGTTCTGTTTCCATTTTGCGGGGATAATTCAGCTCGACAAATATTTATTGAGGGCCTACTAAGTCCCAATCACTGTGCTGCTAGGCAGTGGGGATAAAGACAAAATTAGTGTGGGGGGTACGGTTTCATAAATAATAACGAGCTCTTGAATGGGCGCATGCTGAGCACTGTTCTAAGAGCTTTATATAAATTAACCCATATAATCCTAACAGGGTGCCAGGGAGGGAGGTCCACCCTCTATACCCCCATTTATCAGTGGGGCACAGAGAGGTGAAAGCAATCTGCTCACCACTGCACAGCCAGCAGGTAGAAAGTCAGGTGCTGATCCAGGCAGCTGGCTTCTAGGGTTCATGTCCTTAAGCCTGTCCCAGGCAGCCTCGACAGGTTTATAGTGCAGGCGGGAAGTTCCGTGCTACAGGGAGTGGGCGCAGGGGCTGTAAACACCCACAGGACAGGCACCTGCGGTGCACGGTCTGGGGGGGCCAGAGAAGGCTTCTTGCTGGGGTGTTGCTATGGGGAGCTGGAGGTGGGCTGCCGATGGAGAAAAGAACAAGTGAGCTCAGCCCTGAGCTTCGGGCAGCCCTGGCCGGTGTGCAGGCTGCTGGGTGTGCGCCGGTGCTGGCTACCGCTGGATCCCGCGTCATGGTTGGAGGAGCTGGAGAGATGAGTCCAGAGAAAGGGGTAGAGTCAGCATGCGGAACAGCGTGGACGCTGCTTGGAGGAATATCTGAAGCCCAGGGATTTAAGGAGGAGACTGGCATGTCAGGTCAGCCCGAGAGGTTTCTCCGCTGTAATTGGAACACTTCCGGGTGTGATACTTGGCAGCGCATGGCAGGGATGGGGAGAGAAAAGGAATATTGAGGAGAAAAAGATAGGCCATTAACTTAAAGTTCCATCCCACCTGTTGTCTTTCTCTCTCATTAAATAGATTTGCACCCACTCATCTTTCAGTCCCAATGTCTAGTTTTTGTTGTTGTTGTTGTTACCAGTTTTTTTCTTTGCTGAGAGCAGGATGGGTGGGTAATTCCTGCTGAGAGAATAATATCAACTAACACTTCCAAATGCTTCTGATAGGTGTTCAAGCATCTTACATGTGGCAAATATCATACATGTTTGACTCGTTTAATCCTTTCCAGGGCTCTCTGAGGTAGGTACTATTGGAATCCCCATATTTAGAAGGGGAAATCTAAGATACAGGGCGGTGCCCCGCCTGGCGCCATGACACCGGAAGGGGTTGAGCCAGGGTTTGAACCCAGAGAGGGTTCCATCAGCCCGCTCCATGGTTCTGCTCCTGATGGAGTCATCCCCCGGGCAAGCCATACTGCTCGGGCCATCACCAGTGGTCTTTGAGGGTGCTATGTACTGGATTATGTCCCCCCAAAATTCATGTACCGATGAATGTGGTGATCTTCGCACATTCAAAGGTGGGACTTTTGGTTTTAGATGAGGTCATGGGGGAAGTTCCCATGATGGGTTAATGCTCTTCTTAGAGGAGACACCAGAGTGTCTTATATAGCTTATATTGGTATTGGAATATACAATATACAATACCAATACCAATATCAATTGGAATTTTATTACAATAAATATGTAATACTATAAGATATATTATTATATATCTTTATGCTTGTTCTTCTATACCAACAGGTACTATTGGTATCCCCATACTTAGAGAGGTTAGCTCAGTGCTTGTTATTTCTCCATCATGCCGGACACAGTGAGAAGGCGGCCCTCTGCAAGCCGGGAGGAGAGCTCGCCCGCACTAGAACATTCTGGCACCCTGACCTTGCACTTCCAGCCTCCGGGACTGTGAGAAAATAAGTGTCTGTTGCTTTGCCACCCCGTCTGTGGCACCATGTTATGGCAGCCTGGGTGGAGTTAGATGAGGTGGATCAAAATGTTGAGTCTAGTCGCCCTCGGAGTGGGTGGGGACCCGGGCCTCCAGTTGCTTCTGGCTGGAGCAGTCTCAATGGTGACTGTGTGTGTGTGTGTATGTGTGTGTGTGTGTACATGCACCTGCGCATGCAGTGAGTTGCAGGCAGTGCCTCACTGTCCTGCTTTAGGATAACGGATGCCCTTAAGACCTGTAAGACATGGACTGTTAGAGGTGTGCACCTTGGGACAGATACGCAGAGATTCAGCTCTGCGGTTCCCCGGCATAGTTAACCTCTCTGGATCTCAGTCTTCTCACTTGTAAAATGGGGCTGATGGTACTTAGCATTGCTGTGACACTCCTATGAGATTCTTTAGAGTCTAGGTAAAGTGCCCAGTGTCTACTGAATAAATGATAGGTTTTCATGTTTCAGTTAGCATCTCCACCACTGTGATCTAAACCCCTGACACACAAAACTTAGAGGAGGAAGGGTTTTTGGGGGCTCATGGTTTCAAAGGTTTCAGCCCATAGGGTCAGTTCTAAAGCATAAATGGTGACAGTTGCCACAGAGTGCACCAAGGGATGCCGCTATCACATGATAGAGGCTGGAAGCAGAGAGAGAGACAGAGAGAGAGCGAGAGCGAGTGAGAGCGAGTGAGAGAGAGAGAGAGAGAGAGAGAGAGAGAGAGAGAGAGAGAGAGAGAGAGAGAGAGAGAGAGAGAGAGAGAGAGAGAGAGAGAGAGAGAGAGAGAGAGAGAGAGGGAGAGAGAGAGAGAGCGG
>PVJS01014566.1:0-18991 GCA_004027185.1 Glis glis | reverse complement strand
ATATATGGTCCCCTAGTGACCTACCTCCTCCAGCCACACCCTACCTGCCTAAGTTACCACCCAGTAAATCCATTCCAATGATGGATCTATCAATGGACTTATTCACTGATGAGATTAGAACCCTCACGATTCAGTTATTCCACCTCTGAACACTTTGCACTGCCAGTCCATGAGCTTTCCCAGGGGTCATTCTATATCCAAACCATGGACATGTTAATCTCATAAAATTCTGCCCTACTATACCCAGCTCAGGTGTCCCCACATCTGGAGAACCCTTCTTGGCTCCCCACTTGGTCCCCTCTGTGCCTCTGTGTGATGGTGGCTCTTTGTGCTGGGTTCTGCATGACTTGCTGACATGCCCACCTGTCAGTCCAGATGCACAGAGATCTCTTGGTACAAACTGCCTAGGGTTGTGGCAGAAGGGAGAAGGGCATGGGCATGTGCGGGGCAAAGGGAAGAAGGAAGGTCATTCCAGAAAGAGGTGGAACATCTTTCCAGAGAGATGTGGACTCGCTCCAGGCTGGTGTCTGGGAGGAGGGAGTGGTGGTGGGCAGGGATGCTGGTTGTAGGGGAGGAAGGGGTGGTTTTAGGATATGGGCATGGAGAGCTGGGGCTCTGTCCTGCGGGGACATGTGTGTCTCTGTGGCAACTCCAGCAGGGAGTGTGGAGATGCGTGCGCATGGGCGAGTTTGGAGGTGGATTAGGCTGTCGGGTGAATCTGGAGGGAATGAGGATCCTGACCCAGCAGGGACCGGCCATGGCCCACGTGCCCCGGGGTCTGTGGGCACAACTTTGCTGATGAAGGTCACGAGGATGAGGGTGGCCACACCGACCCCCTCCCCACCCCAGGGGTGAGGTGGGGAAGCCTGGGTGTGGAGGTCTCCTTCCATTTGTTGTCCCATGATCATTAGACTTGCTGATAAGTGCGGGTTATTAATTAAAGGGATAAAGCATGCACTTCCAAGGGTGATTACCATTACTGTAAATCAGACTTAATGGCTGCAGAAATCCATTAGGGATTCATTTCCTAATGATAACGAATTGGTTTTAGCAGATGTCAGAGGCAGCCGTGACCGTAATTCTAATTCCAGGCGCAAGGAGCGAGGAGTGTCTCCTTCCCCAGGCTGGGGCCCATTCTGAAGACCCAGAGCACCCTCCGCAGAGCCTGGGCCGCAGCCATGCGTCCAGTGCCAGGTGGCCACGAGGACACGGGCTTCTCTGGAGCAAACTCTGGCCTTCGCTCTTGCTTTGCTGTCTCCCACTGCCCCGTCCGTGGACCTCACTTCCCTTGGCCGTCTTCCAGGGATGCTTCCAGGCCGTGGTGAGAGCCCGTCTGGGCTCCTGCAGTGCTGAGCACTTCCTGGCATCACCGTCTCCCTTCTCTGGACTCTGAGGCTGGCGCTGGCTTAGCTCTGTCTCTGCGTGCCCAGGGCCCAGCACACACTGGGTGCTCTGAATGACGGCAGAACCGACGCGTGGATGAGAGAGCTTACAGATGTTTTGCTGAAGGCCTCTTGCGTATGGAATTTGGGGGCCAGGGAGGTGAACAGACAAGGTGGCCCCCCAGGTTGCCTAGAACCCTGGGCATAGGTCCACCTGACCACCCTGTGTGGCCCGGCTCCCTTCAGAGCACACAGATGCTCTGACAGGCAGGTCCTGGGTTTTGGGAAATTGACAGGAGATTAAGGGAGGCAGCAGGTGCTAGGGGATGCCCCGCCAGCCGCCATGCCTGGGCTGCTCACCTGCGGCGTGGGTTACCTCTGGTCACCGCCAGGAGCAGATGGACGAGCCCAGTGCCTGGCACGTGGTAAACATGCAACAGAGAATAGCCATCATTAGAAGCCTTATTTTGCTGGTTTGAGGCAGAATCGCCAACTCTGTGAGCAGGCAGAGTGGATGAGGACTGCTCAGCACGACAGACCAGGTATAGGTGGGATGGTGAAGGGGGAAGGAAAGAGCCGGTGGGTCTCGAGAGGGAACACGTGTCGGGCCTTGCGGGAAGGGCAGTGTGGAAGGGAGGAGTGGCGGGCTGAACCCAGCACCGGAGGCCTGAGCTGGCGCAAAGCCATGGCCTCCACCGCCCTCTGGCCGTCCGGCTGGGTTTTCACTCCAGCGGACAGAATATCGGTCCCCAGCATGTGACACACATTGGGCCTTCTGTCTGCTCTCTCCAACAGAGTGCTTGCAAAGTGAGTTGGACCAGGTTAGGTCCTTCTGTGTACGAGGATCCAGGCTCAGCGAGGTTGAGTGACTTGGCCACAGGCCCTCGGTTGAGACCCAAGCCCCGTTCCCTTGCTTCCACCCACCTGGGGGGCTGCTCTGCAGACGGCCGGCTAGCTCTGTGAACCACCAAGGGAGGAGGGTCCTTTCTGATACTGTATTTCACTTGTGGGACCAACAGCAACACTGCCTGGGCTCTTGCGAATCATCCGAACCCCGTGGGAATGTCATCTGTAAGTATCCACTAACATGGAAAACACACATTCCCTTTGATCCAGCAAACCCACTTCTGGGAATTCATCCCTCGGAAAGGAAACCCCAGAACGTAAGGACATACAAACAGGATATTTATCGCCACACTGTTTGTGGTGGCAAGAACCTGGAGGCAATCCTAAGGTCCGCTGGGACCAAAGGCTAAGTAAGTTACACACACCTTTTGGGAATATCTGTCATTCGTTTGTTTGTTTGTTTGTTTATATTTATTTGTTTTGTGGTACTGGGGATTGAATCCAGGGTCATTCTACCTCCAAACTACACCCCCAGCCCTATTTTTTTTTTTTTTTTTGCGGTACTGGGGATTGAACCCAGGGGCATTCTACCTCTGAGCTACACACCAGTCCTATTTTTTTGTTCTTTATTTTTGAAACAGGGTCCTAAGTTGCGGAGGGCCTCACTAAGTAGCTGAGGCTGGCCGCGAACCCTGATCCTCCTGTCTCAGCCTCCCAAGTACTGGGATTACAAGCATGCGCCACCACGCCCGCCAGAATATCTGTCTTTTAAAAATCAGATGTCTGTGTAATTATCTGGAGGGCTGTTCTTAACACTAAACAAAACAAGCAAATAAATATACTAACTTCTCCTTAAGTTGGCCAATGAGTTATACATTTATTTATTTATTTATTTATTTATTTATTTATTTATTGTGGTACTAGGGATTGAACCCAATGGACATTCTACCTCCAAGCTACACCCCCAGCCCTATTTATTTTTATTTTTGAAACAGGTTCTCACTAGGTTGATGAGAGTCTCACTGCTTGCTGAGGCTGCCCTCGAACCTGCGATCCTCCTGTCTCAGCCTCCCAAGTACTGGAATTACAGGCATGAGCCGCCATGCCTGGCTACAATGCTATTTTTTAAAAGAGATAACTTCTATAAGTATATTATACTTTTATTTTTGCATAGGAAAAGGTTAGTTGGTTAGGTCAGGAGGTAAGACCAGAGAGGCACGGGGAGATTATTTAATCTACTTCTGAAATCGTTTTATTCATTACAACAAGGACTTAGTTATTTCATGCATCTGCAAACCCAGTGAAATGAATTCCTGTATACACTGCAATATAATCCTTGGAACCTCAGAGATTCCTCTACGTCCCAGTTGAAACTGGAGAGGTATTTGCAAGTTGCCTGCACTCCATAGGTATGAACTGAGTCCCTGCTACAAGCCCAGCAGCCGCAGGCTTTGTGCTTGGAGGGTGCAAATAATATGATATGAGCACACGTCAGTCTTGGCCTGCAGGGAGCCTGCTGCTTGGTTGAGGAGGGACACAGCGTGGCTGTGGTGAGCGCCCACATCACCAACCAAGCACAGAAGGCCAAGAACACCAGCCGGTGCACCTCCACTGCCAACGACTGTGAGACTTGGTAAATATCTTAGCCCACAGAACCTCAGCTTCCACACCTGTTAAATGGAGCTAGTCTCCTACCTACCTCGTACTGGCCTTCAGTACCCCTGTGTGGGGGGCCTCATGATTTCATCACTGTTCATCCAGCCATCCATTCCCTGAGCTCTCACTGAGCAGCTACAACATCTTGGTCCAGGAGTGGTCGGGGAGACTCAGAGATGATTAAGATTCTAGGAACTTGCAGATGTGCCTTCACTGGCCATAGAGAGGGGATGCTGTTGAAATAGAAGTCGGGGTGGGGGGCTTCCTGGAGGAGGTGATGCTGAAGCTGGGACTGAAGAGGGAGGGACTTTCGCTAGGTACAGAATGTGGTGTAGATGTATATTCTGAACAAAGAGGATAGTGGAGCAGAGGTGTAGCCTTGAGAGAGTGCAATCATTTTGGAATCTGAGAGTATCTTGGTGCTCTGGATTTGGGGTGACGCTGTGTGGCCAGGAAGTCTTAGGAGATGAGCCCAGAAGGAGACGGGGCGGGGGGGGGGGACGGGTCATGTAGACCCTGACACTAATGACCTTTGATGATTAGCGCTGCCCAAGACCACCCAGGGGATGCCACGCCCAGGATCTCTCCCCTTCCCCCTGCTGCTTCGAAGGTCTCATAACATCAAAGGCATCCTCCCTTTCCAGATGGGGAAACCAAGGCCTGAGGAGCCAGGAGCTGCTAGGTTGCCTCGAGGGACACAATGCTGTCTTGGGCAGTGTGGTCTGGTCCAACTCCCTGGGGTCCTGTCGTTCTCCAGGCTCGTGTGGACCTGGCTGGGCAGGCCCCGTGCACGGCCTGTGCCCTGTGTGGGTTGTAATGAAAGTCTCCCGTGCCTGGCACAGCCCAGCTCACCGCATCAGAGAGCTTTTCTTTTCCAATAGAAGACGGAGCCTAGTGTTTTCAGGCAGCAGAGGGACCGGTGCGCCTCTTAAACATCTCCACTGTGGTTTGAAAACAAGTCTTTATGCGGTCAGTGGTAGGAAGTCACAGCCGTCATGGGGGACACACCGTGCTGTGTGCTCATCGGTGATCCCATTTAATGCCCTGGCATCTCGCTCGGTGGCTACCACTTTCCCCAGTTGACAGAAGAGGAGACTGAGGTTCCGAGAGGGTACGGCTCCTGCCCAAGAGCAGGTGCTGAGTCAGTAACTGAGGCAGGCGGGACCCGCCGTTTGAATCCATTCAGCTCCCTGATCCGAGGACACATGCCAAGACCCCTCGTGGATGCCTCAAGCCACAGGTCGTACCAAATCCTACATATACAATGTTTTCTCTTGCATGCACATACCTATGATACAGTTTGATTTATGAATTAGGTAGGATATTGACAAAGATGACTAATAATAACATAGGACAATTTTTTTTTGCAGTACTGGGGATTGAACCCAGGGGCATTCTACCTCCAAGCTACACCCCCAGCCCTATTTTTTGTTCTTTATTTTGAAACCGGGTCTCACTAAGTTGCAGAGGGCCTCACTAAGTAGCTGAGGCTGGCCGCGAACCCAGATCCTCCAGTCTCAGCCTCCCAAGTACTGGGATTACAAGTGTGCACCACCACGCCTGGTTAACACAGGACAATTTTAACAAGATACTGTGATGGGAGTTATGTGGCTGTGGTCTGTCTCGGAATTGTATCATCCGTCCTCAGCTGCTTCCCATGATGGTGTGAGATGACACGATGCCTGCGAGGTAAGACACTGAGGTGAATGACGTAGGCATCAAGACCAGCGGTCAGGCTGCGTCCATGTGACGCTGCCCCAGTCATGGCTAAGTGACTAACGGGAGGGGGTGTCCGTTGAACCATGGAACTTTTCACGTCCTAGGCTGGATGGGGCAGGACAGTGTGAGATTTCCTCATGTGACTCAAAATGGTGCACGATTTAAATCTTATGAATTGCTTATTTCTGGAATGTTCCATTTAATATTTTTGGACTGCTGTTGCCCGTGGGTAAGTGAAGCCATTCATAGAGACCGCAGATAAGGGGGACTGCTGTACACCTCGAGCCTGGCCTTCCTCAGCTGCTTCCCGCATGGCCGCTGCCTGGCCCCGGGGTCCTTGCCCGTCCTCTTTCGCTCCGCTCCATGTTCTGCTCTCGGTGCCTCAGATCCTGCCCCCCAAACCTTCCCCTCGCTCCCTCCAGAGCTCCCTAAACCACAGGCCCCTCCGAGGCTACCCTGCCCAAGACGTCAAGGGCTCTTCCCTGGCTGTGGGACAAAGTTCAGCTCCCCAGTCCCGCTTCCTCCAGCCTGGGGGGGAGCACTTTTTGTTGTTGTTGTTGTTGTTGGTACTGGGGATTGAACCCAGGGACCTTCTACCTCCAAGCTACATCCTCGGCCCTATTTCATTTATATTTTGAAACAGGGTCTCACTAAGTTGCCGAGGATGGCTTTGAACCTGCCATCTTCTTGTCTCAGCCTCCCAAGCACTAGGGTTATAGGTGTGTGCCATCACACCTGGTTCCAGACCTATTTCTTTTATTTATTTATTTTTTTTGCGGTACCGGGGATTGAACGCAGGGGCGTTCTACCTCCGCGCTACTCCCCTGGCCCTATTTTTTATACTTTATTTTGAAACCAGGTCTCATGAAGTTGCGGAGGGCCTCACTAAGGAGAGAGAGAGAGAAAGAGAGAGAGCGAGAGAGCTGAGGCTGGTCGCGAACCCGGATCCTCTGGTCTCTGCCTCCCAAAGTACTGGGATTACAAGCGTGAGCCACCACGCCCGGCTATTTCTTTTATTTTTTATTTTTTATTTTATTTTATTTTATTTTATTTTATTTTATTTTATTTTATTTTTGTGGTACCAGGGATTGAACCCAGGGGCGTTCTACCTCCGCACTACACCCCCCGCCCTATTTTTTATACTTTATGTTTTTGAAACCGGGTCTCACAAAGTTGCGGAGGGCCTCACTAAGTAGAGAGAGAGAGGGAGAGAGACAGAGAGACAGAGAGAGAGACAGAAAGAGAGACAGAGAGACAGAGAGACAGGGAGACAGGGAGAGAGAGAGAGAGAGAGAGAGAGCTGAGGCTGGCCGCGAACCCAGATCCTCCGGTCTCCGCCTCCCAAAGTACTGGGATTACAAGCGTGCGCCACCACACCCGGCTTTTTTTTTTTTTTTTGAAACAGGGTTTCAGTAAGTTGCTGAGAGTCTCACTAAGTTGCTGAGGCTGGCCTCAAACCTGTGATCCTACTGTTTCAGCCTCCCAAGTGCTGGGATTCCAGGTGTGCGCCACCACGCCTGGCAGTTGAACACAGGAGTGAGTTTCCACAGGAGTCATTCTTTTGGAGAGAGGGCTTTATGACAGGAGGGATCTGAAGATAAGATAGAACCATCATCATAGGAAGAGGATAAGATAAAATAATAACAGGTAGAATGATATCACTGACCTCTGCTCACTCCTCAAACAGCTAAAGAAAACGAAGCTCTGTTCTGTAAATGACCTAACCTACACCTTTGTCATCCATGGAAAGAGGAGATGGACGTATGATGGATGGTCCTGGTATCTCAGTCTCTTCCACAATTAAGAATATTCCCAGTACTTGGGAGGCTGAGACAGGAGGATTGCAGGTTTGAGGCCAGCCTCAGCAATTCAGCAAGATCCTCAGCAACTTAGCGAGGCACTGTTTCAAAACAAAACATAAAAAGTGCTGGTGATTTAGTTCAGAGGTAAATGCCCTTGGGTTCAACCCCCAGTACTCCCCGACTCCAAAAAAAAATGTCTCTTCACTGGTGACAGAGTAATTTCCAGGCTGGCGTCAGGCATAGAGTGTTCTCCTCTTCTGCAACATGGCGGCCATGGGGATGGGGACCAGGCATCTACCCCAGCAGAGGTAGGGAGACGAGCAGCAACACTGGCCACGCAGGCTGTTGGGCTGTCCCTGCACTTGCTCGGCTCTGCTCTGGCGTGTCCAGCTGGGTCTGGTCTGGTCTCTGTGCCCCTGTGTGGGGTCCAGGGAGGGGCAGCGGGGCCCACTGGCCTCCTGGGGCGTCATCTGAGCACTCGCCGCACATGGTCATGGCCATCAGAATCCATCCATTCTGCGGCCCCTGCTTCCGACGTGGCCCCCGCTGTCCCCTGCTCCTCTCGCCACGCCAGGGCATCTGGGAGCCTCTGGGTGCTTGTTGATCCTGGGGAAAGAGCAGCACCTCCTCAGGGCCTGCGGACGGACATTACCTCGGTGGACGCTGCGTTGCTGCTCTCGGCCGCCATATTGGATGTCCTAGGACATGCAGCTTCTTCCAGAGGCTCTGCCGCCTCTGCTTGTGGGCACCTGAGTCACGAGCCTGATGCTCTCCAAGTCCCCAAATTATTCGGACATTTCTACCTCAAGGTCATGAGCATGACACTCTCTGCTCTACTTCTTCCTTCCTCTTCTTAGCGAGCCAGGGGGGTTTTATTTAACTCTTTCCTGGGTAGCAGGCTCTTCCCTAGCTCAAGGCTTCTTCTTGTTCTCCTGTTCCCCCAAGGATCTAAGGACGATGGTTCACAGGCAACAGGATCTACAGTGAGGCAGGGGAGATGAGAAGCGCGTCTGTATAATACGTCCAAATATTATTCGAGCTCTAGTAAGTGAAATGAAACCTCGGGCTTTGGTGAGACTTAGAGATGGGGGCCAGGGGCCCACAGAGATGAAATGACATCTCAAAGTCACCCAGAAAATTAGCAAAGAGTCTGAATTTAGCCTTAGAAGGCTGACTCCTGGGTCAATGCTTGCTCCTCTACACAATGACAAAGAGATGTGGGGTGGGGTGGAGAGATGGGCTTTGGAGCCAGACATAAGGGTAAACTTCAATGCCCCCATTTCTGGTAAATGGCCTTGGAGAATTTACTTAAATTCCCTGAGCCTGTCTCTTCAGCCCAAAATTAGTGGTATTAATACTTACTGAGATTGTTGTCAGAAATAAATAGAATGAGGTAAAGTACACACTGTGCTAATCAGGATGCATTTGACAGCAAGTAAAAGGAGACTCCTCAACTGGCTTAACCAATAATTAACTTATTGTCTCACATAAAAGGGAAGTAGGGATGTCCCAGGGTCGCGGATCCAGACACTCAGCAATGTCAGCAAAGACGAGTGTCTGTCCATCTTGCATCTTTGTCATCCTCGGCGTTTTCCCCAGCTCCCCTCATGGCTGTGAAATGGCTGCTGCAGCTGCGGACATTGGATCCTCACAGCCTGTGTCCAAAGGCAGAGAAAGGACATTTCTTCCCTGTGCATTTCTTCAAAGAATAAAGACATGCTTCCGAGATGGCCCCTGTGGGGCTCCCCCTCGTGTTATTTGCTAGAACCGATCACATGCTGTTCTGGGTATCTATTGCTGTGTCATGCCGAGTCATCCCTAAATTTTGTGACTTGTAACCCTGACAGTCACTTATTTTGCATTTTGGGTAGGGCTTGGCAGGGACGACTTGATTTTGCTCTGTGCCTAAGTGGGGGTGAGTCACCTGGGGGCTGGAAGATCTACTTTTGAGATGGGTCATTTGCACAGCTGGGAAGTGGGGGCTGGCTCTTGGCTGGGAGCTCAGCTGGACTGCAGCCAAGGGCTTGGTTCCTCTCCATCTGGATCTTTCCTGGACTCTTTCACAGTATGGTGGCAGCAATCTCCTGGGAACCAACTGTCTGACCAGGTGGAAACTTTCATGACCCAGCTCACAAAAGTCGGATGAACTCGTCTACCCTAGATGTAGCGCACCCAAATTCAAAGGGAAGAATCCCGATCCCTCACCTCTCAATGGGGGGTGTGTCCAAGTCATACACAGAGGCTCCTAGACTTAGGAGAGGCTCAGATCCCCATAAACCCATTATAAGTTGAAATACTGTAGGTTACAAATACTTTCAATATATCTAATGTGCCAAGCTTCCCACAGCGCAGTCCTCTATGGAGTGTTGATTGTTTACACTGTATCACGCGGCTGCCTGAGAGCCACGGCTGGCTGCAGAGGCCCAGCAACGGGAGAGGATCCTATAGCATGTTCCTAACCTAGCAAAGATCGAAATTCAAAATCAAAGTATAAGCCGGGCGTGGTGACGCACGCTTGTAATCCCAGTACTTGGGAGGCTGAGACCGGAGGATCCAGGTTCACGGCCAGCCTCAGCTACTTAGTGAGGCCCTCCGCAACTTAGTGAGACCCTGCTTCAAAATAAAGAATAAAAAATAGGGCTGGGGGTGTAGCTCGGAGGTAGAATGACCCTGGGTTCAATCCCCAGTACCGCAAAAAAAAAAAACCAAAAACCAAAAACCAAAATCAAAGTGTAGTTTCTGCTGAATGCTCCTCTCTCTTTCTTTTCTTTGTTTTTTTTGTGTGTGTTACTGCGGATTGAACCCAGGGCCATTCCACCTCCAGGCTACACCCCCAGCCCTTTTTCTTTTTTTTTTTTTTTGAAACAGGGTGTCGCTAAGCTGTTAAGCATCTCACTAAGTTGCCGAGGCTTCAGGCCTTGAACCTGTGATCCTCCTGTCTCAGCCTCCCAACTCCTGGGGTTTCAGGCCGGCACCATCACACCCAGCCTGAATGCTTATCTGTGGCACCATCATGCAGTTGAAAAATTGTAAGTTGAATCATCATCAATGGAACCATTGTACCAAGACTGTCTTCTGTCAGAAGAGCACGCGCGATTGGAGATGTATGCTGAGGTAGCTAGTTTGGGGAAGTAGAGCCTGCCACACCAGCTCACCTCCTAACAACTCCATAACAAGAAGCATGAGGACACGGCTCAGCTCAGACCTATCTGGATTTCTCAGCGTGGAGACGGTGTAGGGCCTTAGAAGAAATGCACCAGGACTTTCAGCAAACGTGGTCTTAAAGGGCTGCTCGACACGGGCTCAGTGTTACTATCATCGGTGGTTCCCTAGTTGTAAGGCCAGGCAAAGACGCGGAGGATCCTCCACACAGCTAGGTAGAGCAGAGATGTCTTCCAGAAAGTTTCCTGCTGGCAGCTGGACAAGCCAAGCTGACCTCTCTCCCACAGTCGCCTGCTCCAGTGTGACCCATCTTCATGGCTCCACTTTCCCTCCTGCCTGAGGGATCACACTTTACGGGCATGGAACATTCTAGCAGGCGAGCCCGCCATTGTTCCTCCATGGCTGTCTGTTTTCCTTGTAGCTGTTTTCGGGTGTTAGAAAATTGAATTAAGCTTCAATCGCATTTCCTCCTAAACACAAAAGTCCAAAATTAGTAGCACATTTCTAGCAGACCTCACTTAAAGCCACATCAAATTAAATAGGATCGCTTTAAAATGGGCCCTCCTGTGTATATATACATATATGGTGCGGCGTGGATCGGAAAGGTTTATGAAGTGAGGTATGTTTGTAAATAACGGAAAGCTCAAAATCGTTTTGACCTTGCGATATTTGAACCATATTTTTGTAAACTGTATTCAACTTTGGGATTGACATCCTGTGGATTTACGGCTCTGATCCCGCCTACATATTGCTTTGGAATTTTATTACAAGCCCATTTGATGATGTTTTGTTTCTATAAACCTTGATGTTATCTGAATTTGACCGGCATCAAAGGAGGCGGAGGGCAGACGCCTTCCCTGAGAGCTCCTCCCCGGCCGCCAGGGCCCTGTCATCTTAGAGGTGGGTAAGCCGAGGCGTAGGCAAGTAAAATAAGTTCATTAAAGCCACATACAGTGTAGGCATCTGAGCCAGAATGAGGACCATAATGAAAGCATGCTCTGATGGGACATGGGCAGGACATCGTACCAAGCTCCCTCCCTTGCTAGCCGCATGACCTTACTTATGTTGCTAACCTCTCTGGTCCTCAATTTTCCCTTTAAGTAGGAATTCTTAGTCCATTTAGGCTGCAATTAGAGCAATTCATGTCCTGGGCAGCTTATAAAAGCAGAGATTTACTTCTCGCAGTTGTAGAGACCGCAAGTCCAAGATCAAGGCGCGGACTGATTCGGCGTCTGGTGGGGGCTGCTTCCTGGGTCACAGACGGCCCCTTCTTGCTGTGTCCTCCCGTGGTGGAGTAGCACGGCAGCTCTCTCAGGCCTCTTTTCTAAGGGTGAGATCCCCTTCACGAGGCCTCGCCCCTCATGACCCTGCCTCCAGATGCCATCACCTGGGGGGAAGAATTTCAACACATGAATTTGGGGGACACAGACATTCAGTGCCTGACTCCTGTTCTTTCCCTTTTCCTAGTGACTCCTCGTGCTGCTGAAATAGGCCCCAGGGTGAGGAGAAGGGGCCCAGTGGGCCCAGCAGCAATGGGAGTGGGGCAGGAGTGTAAGAAGGTTCATGAGGTTGGCTGAAGTGCAGGCTGAGTGTCAGGGGCCCGAGATGGAGTGTGCTCCTAGAGGACGGGGTCTCACATCGACTGCATGCTCAGGGCCAGAAGTCCTGGCAGGCAGGGACAAGAGGAGCGCCCCTGTGCCTTGGCCCATGGGAAATCCCTTGGCTTGGCTCTTCTTTCCAGACCCAACTCCAACATCACTCCCCTGAGGAGCCTCTCGTCCTCTGGGCACCTCGCACATGTGCATGGAGTTAGGGACTGTGGTCAGCTGCATGACACAGGAATGTCACAAGAGGGTCTCAACTAGGCGCACGTTCCTTCCTATCACAGGAAGTCTAGAAATGGGCCGTCCTGGCTGGCGCAGCAGCTCAGTGATGCTCCCGGGGATGCAGCTAATTCTGCTCTCTGCTCCATCATCTCTGGTACATGGCAGCCATTAACATGGCTACTTCCCGGTTAGAAGACGGTGTTCTGAAAAAAATAGGGTCAGGGGTATAGCGCGGAGGTAGAATGCCCCTGGGTTCAATCCCCGGTACTGCAAAAAAAAAAAAAAAAAAAAAAAAAAAGACGGTGCTCCGCCCCAAGAATCCCATTTCAATTCTAAGAAAAGGAAGAAGAGGAAAGCAACAGCAGAGATGATGTAAGTGCTCTCCTAGGGATTCCCACCAAGCTCCATTTACATGTAATGGTAGATTAAAGGCCCGCTGGGTAAGTCCTACGTTCCCTCCCCTTGAAGATGGGCGGGCTCTGTGATGGCTTGGCCAATAGAATACAATGAGGTGATGCTGTATTGGTCAGCTTCATGTTACTACAATAAAATTAACTATTAAGCTATTAACTTAGGAAGATGAGAGGTTTGTTTAACTCACTGTTTTGGAGGTTCTAGTCCCATTGCTGGACCTCTGGTAGGGGTGCTGGGCAGGAAGGTCTGGGAGTGTGTGTCAGAGCCAGGAGGTGAGAGAGATGGAGAGACTGGGGTCCCATGATCCCCTTTGAGGGCACCTTTCCCTAGACCCCACCTCTTAAAGGTCCACAGTATCTTCTAATAGTGCTACCCAGGGGTCAAGCCTTTAACACAAAGGCCTTTGGAGACAGTGTCTAGATTGAAACCATAGCGCATGCTCAGCCAGCTTCCAGCTCCAGCTTCCAAGAAAGCAGCAGCTTCCGCTTCCCCTCTCCTGGAGTCATTGTTCTTGGAACTCAGCCGCATGGCGAGAAGGCCTGAGTCATCTGTGGAGAGACTCGGAAGCCCCAGCCCGCAGTCTCCAGCACCACCCGCCAGCCGTGCGAGAGAAAGACATCGGAGATGAGGCCTCCGGCCGCAGCTGAGCTGCCCGCGCAGCGGCCATCATGGAGCCCAGAGCAGCTGTTCGGCCGAGCCCGACCCACGTTCAGCTTTGCACAGGAAACAGGGAAGTGCAGCTGTGGCGAGTCACTGGGTTCGGGCTGGTTGGTTGCACTGTAATGGACGAGAACACACATCATTGGTCAGAAGTGTATCACGTGGGACCTCTAACCACCGAGCCAGCTGGGGCATGGAGAGTTTTAGCAGGTGCATTACACCCAGAAAGAAAAGTCAGAGCTGTCTTAGTGCAGAAGAGAACAGAAGAGCAGGCAGCTGGCATCGCTCAGTGGGTACCTGTAACCTTTCACCCATTCCTTACTGACACATCTTGCCACTGTTGTCTCCAATTAAATTGCTGTTGTCTCCAATTAAAGAAGGTGTTTCCAGCCGGGTGTGGTGGCGCACGTCCGGAATCCTAGTACTTGAGAGGCTGAGACAGGAGGGTTGCTGTTTCAAGACCAGCCTCAGCAACTTGGCGGGACCCTGTTTCAAAGTAAAAAATAAAATAGGGTTGGGGGTGTAGCTCAGAGGTAGAATGCATCTGGGTTCAATCCCTAGAACCCAAACAACAACAAACAAAACAAAAAACAACCCACCCACAAATTCATTATCCTCCAGTGCTGGAGCACAGGAGTGCCGTGGGGGTCTCACTGGGCTGAAGTCGAGGTGCAGCAGGGCCAGTCCCTGCTGGAGGAGCTAGTGGGGATCTGTGCCTTGCCTTTTAGAGACAGTCCCTCGGTCAGTGCCTGTATCTCCTCCCTCTGCCCTCAATGCCAGGGACTCCCGCCTCTGTGTCTGTGGTCACCGCCCTTCTCCTGCCCCCGCTCCTTTGCCTCCCTGTGACCAGAGTACTTGCAATTCCGGTAGTAATTCCCCCTTAATCTGTGGAAATGGAAAATTACAGAAATAAGTGCTTCATAAGCTTTAAATAAGTTTTATTATAGCATATTACCACAATTTGTTCTGTTTTATCATTATTTTTGTTAATCTCTTACTGTGCCTAATTTATACATTAAACTTTATCATAGGTATATATGTATAGAAAAAAGCATAGTATATATAGAGTTCAGGACTATTTACAGTTTGGGGCATCCACTGGGGGATCTTGAAACATACTCCTGGATGGAAAAGGGATTCTTAATTTAATCACATCCGCATGGTGCCTCTGCATTCATGGTTCTGGGAATTCGGGTGTGGATGTCTTTGAGGGGCATGGTAAGCTATTATTCAACCTGTCACAGTGAACAGGCAGCCCCAGCTTCCTCAGACTGCCAGGTGTCAGCATTGAAAGTCCCACATTTGCTGGGCACAGAGGCACACATCTGTAATCCCAGAGACTCGGGCACTCTCGTCACAAGTAAGCTGACCATCGATGTGAGAGTTCGCTTCTGGACTCTCAGTTTCATTCCGTTGATCTACTCTTACATCAGAACCCCAAAGTTTTGATTACTATGGTGGTTTTCCCTTCATGTTTTCTATTTATTTATTTTAAATTATGGTGAAATGTATCAGACATAACACCATCTTAACCATTTTAAGCGCACAGGTCGGTGGCATTAAGCCCATTCACACTGTGGTGCAGCCATCAGCACCGCCCATCTCCAGAACTCTCTTCACCATCGTACAACCTCGAAGCTCTGTGCCCATTAAATAGTAACTCCCCCTGTCTCACCCCCAGCCCCAGCAGCCACCATCTACTGTCTGTTTCTATGGCTCTTTGAAGGACCTCACGTTGATTGCTATGGTTTTGTAGTACTTTTTTAAATCAGAAGGGCGAGTCCTCTGACATGGTGCCTTTAAAGTTTGGTCTATTCTGGGTCCCTCAAATTTCCATATGAGTTTTGGCATCTGCTTGTCCATCTCTGCATTTCCAGAAGAAAGCCAGCTGGGATTTTGATGGCATTGCATGGACTCTGTAGATTAACTGGGGAGGATTGCCATCTGCGATGGTCTATGCGTGTGTGTGTGTGTGTGTGTGTGTGTGTGTGTGTGTGTGTGAGACTGCAGATTGAACCCAGGGGTGCTCTACGTCAGAGCTACACCCTCAGCCCTTTTTATTTTGAAACAGGGCCTCACTAAATTACTGAAACTAGCCTCAAACCTGCGATCCTCCCATCTCAACCTTCCAAGTACTGAGATTACAGGCATGTGCTGCCACGGCCAGCTCTGTGATGGTCAGTTTTAGGTGTTGACTTGACTAGATTCAGGGATGTTGAGGGAACTGGTAAAGCATTACTTCTACATGTGTCCGTGAGGATGTTTTCAGAGGGGATTGGCATGCCTGTTGGTGGGCTGAGTGTGGAAGATCTGCTCTTTGCTCTGTTCAATTGGCTGGGGACCTCAATAGAGCAAAAAAGGAGAGAAAAGAATTCTCTGTCTCTTTCTGTCCTGGAGCAGGAACATTTTCCTCCTCCTGCCCTTGGACACCAGAACTCAGGGATCTCTGGCCTTGGACTTCAGGATTTATACCAATGGTTCCTGGGTTCTCAGGCCTTCAACCTCTGATGGAGAGTTACACCATCAGCTTCCCTGGTTCTGAGGCTTTTGGACTTGGATCAAGCCTTGCTACTGATCCATGAGTCTCCAGCTTTCAGACAGCCTGTCAAGGGACTACTAAGTGTCTGTAATCATGTGAGCCAATTCTCTTTATCAATCCTCTCTCATGTATCTATCTGTATATTTCCTGTCAGTTCTGGATAACCTGACTAATGCACCATCTTAAGAATATTGAGTCTTCTAATCCATGAACATGGGATGTCTTGTATTTACTTAGGTGGTCTTTAATTTCTTTCAACTATGTTTTATAGTTCCAGCGTACAAGTGTGGTATTTCTTTGGTTAAATTTACTCCTAAATATCTTATTCTTTTTAATGGTATTGAAGAGGGAAGCAGAGACAGATAGCTGCACACCAAACCTGGCTTCTTTTCCCCCAGGCAGCTGGTGGGGCCCTGTGCCTGGAGGATGACCAGGGATGAGGTGTCCCCCCAGGCCTGGCCTGTAAACCTCCTGGCATGATTCTTCTTACCATCTCCTCCTGCTTCCTGTCCAGAGTTCAAAGCCCAGGATGACTGTGGAAGTCACCATGGGAGATGACAGAGTTCCCTTCAGCCTGAGTTTCTGAATGACCCTGTGGAGTAGAGCAGACCCCATCCCATGGACAGGTACCATCATTCATAGGAGGTGTCAATACATTTTCTGGAAGGAGTACACTTTAAGCCTCCCTGACTTGACACTTCCAAGATGTCCTCGATTTCTCCTTTTCCTTTTCTCCTATGTGTCTGCCAAGTAAAGTACTTCATCCTAACTTTGCCCGGAGTGTAATAAAATGATATTTGAGGAAAGTACCAAAAGGTAGAGATTTGGAGAGGATAAAAAGAACTCTTTCATTTACCAAAACTCTCTTAGGAGAGTCTAAAAATTGCTTTCACTGTGTTTGATCATTTGTTTTCCATAAGATCCCTAGGAATTAGGTATACCAGTTACCCATTCAGCTGACGAGGACACTGGGTCCAGGAATCATCTTCACATAACTAGGAAGCAGAGTTGCTGAGATGTGGGCACGGCTGAATGGACACAGCACATGTCTCGTTCCATCTCCTCCTGCCTGTGAGCATCAGGGATTACCCCAGAGGGTGTGGCAATGCTACCGGCTTCCCTCCCTGCCACTGAGCATACTGGTCCCCCAGCCCAGAACACCTCCCTTCTCTTGGCTCACTCTCACCCCCTCCTTACATTTCAGCTTAGGTCTTCTGCCTCCAGGAAGCCTTCTGGGGTGTCTCTCCCTGCCGAGGTTAGGCTAGCTGCCTTCTCAGAGGCTGCACAGAGCTTCCTGTGTCAGAAGCATGACTAGAGCAGATAAGAGTATGGGCTGCAGCTGGCCTTCTGGAATTGGAATAGTGAGTTCACTTCCCTCAGCTGCCCGATGGATGGGGATGTTCCTAATAGGACTTAGCTTGTAAATTTGTCACGGGGATTAAAGAGGCTGCCACGTGTGTGTGTGCCTACAAATGACTGACACATGGGAGCTTTTCTCTATCACACCCGTTTGCCACTGTCTGTTCATGCATCTCGTCCACAACCCAACTCGCTCCTCGAGGCAGGGACCTGGCGTATAGTAGGGCCTCAGCCAGTGTCAGTCAAATTGAACTAATAATTGCAAAGTGGGCACAGCCGCCTCCTGTCTGGCTCACCTCTCTTGGTGTGCAGGGATTAAATGCAGGACTACAGGAGAGAGCTCTGAGCTGTTCAAGTCCTGTCAAAATGTAGGTGACTGTGATTATCAGGAGGTTTGCATGGGCGTGCCATGGCTAGCGAGCCCTGCCCCTTGGGTCTGTTGAAGCATCGATTTCCTACTCCTGGAAATGATCTTCTCAAGGGCCCGACTTGAAATGAAAGGCCAACAGTTTGATTTGGCTCCGGTTAGAGTGACAAGAAACGATGTCACGAGTTAATGAGATAAGCCTGGGACAGAAGAATTTGATTAGAACGAGCCCTTTACAGTTTCCAAGTGTCTTGCTGGTAAGGTGAGGCGGTTTTCATTCCATGGCCACAGGAGCCCGAGAACAGAGCTTTCGCCAGGCAGGAGGGGAAAAGGTCGCTTTAAACTTAATTTTAGAGAAACCTCTTAGTCTCTTTTCTGAAATGGAGCAAAAGCCTTCCTGGAGAAACAGCAGCCACTGATTCTTTCCTGACTGCTAGTCATCACTAAGTGCAGAAGTCCTTCTGGATTGTTCCAAAGTGTCCCCGTCTGTCTCATGCACGCCCATCACTGCACATTAAGCTACTAGATATTTTGGAAGGAGATAGAGTTTGTTCAGATACAGCGTAAATATTCACCAGTCTCAAATCAATTGCCACATATGGTTTGAGCTCCTCTTAGGAAATCTTTTCTTTTCTTTTTGGTTTTGTTTGGTGCTGGGGATTGAACCCTGGTGCATTCAACTTCCGAGCTATACCCCCAGCCCTTTTGATTTTTTTAAATTTTGAAACAGGGTCTCGCTAGGTTGTTGAGGCTGGCTTCCAACCTGAGATCCTCTGTCTCAGCCACTTAAGTACTGAGATAACAGGCGTGTGCCACCACACCCGCAGAAAGTCTGGGACTTTATTTGTAGCACTAGCTAGCTCCTTTAGAGCTGCAGATCATGCAAAATAATGCATTTAGCACATCCAAGGTCCAATGCAAGGCCCACTGCTTTCTTCCATATGGGAGGGACTTTCCTCCCAGCACTTCTGGGGAATTGTTTTTGTGCTACAAGAAGCGAGAGTTAAGCAGGGCAGTTGAGGTGAGCCATGGATGGACCCAGGAGCAGCTCAGCAGCCCGAGGCGGTGGCACAGAGGCTGCCAGGAGGGCAGGCGAGCTCACTGCACACACACAACGAGTTTTGGGGTTTCCTTCAAGCAGAGACCAGCTAGGGCTGAGCCGACTCCACTCGCAAGTGAAGGCAACTGAGAACCAGCCAGTGCTGAGGGCCTTTCTCAGCTGGTTCTCCTCTCCTCTCCTCTCCTCTCCTCTCCTCTCC
>PVJS01014565.1:0-40182 GCA_004027185.1 Glis glis | reverse complement strand
TGGTTGTTCGCCTCCCTTTTTCTGTCTGTGTATTAATCAGTGGGCTTCTATGTATTCTTAAATGTTACTATCTTTAGTTGCTATCCCCCACGGAAGTCGTGTGGGATTTGTATGGCTGTTCCGTTTGGAGCACCCGAGAGAATTTAGAGACAGGCTCCTCTCGGTGTCCTTACTCTGCCGCCATCTTCCCTCCGACCCGTATATTTTCTTTTTTAAGAGATGGTGTCTCCCTGCATTTCCCAGGCTAGCCCCTAACTCCTGGGCTCATGCATCTTCCTGAGTAGCTGAGACAGCAGTCATGTGCCACCAGACCTGGCTTGAGACACTTTTAAAAAACATGTTATTTCAATTGTAAAAGCAGAGTTTAAGAAGTGGAGGATGGAGCCAGGCGTGGTGGCGCACGCTTGTAATCCCAGTACTTTGCAAGGCGGAGACCGGAGGATCCGGGTTTGCGGCCAGCCTCAGCTCTCTCTCTCTCTCTCTCTCTCTCTACTTAGTGAGGCCCTCCGCAACTTCATGAGACCCGGTTTCAAAATAAAGTATAAAAAATAGGGCCGGGGTGTAGCGCGGAGGTAAAACGCCCCTGGGTTCAATCCCCAGTACCGCAAAAAAAAAAAAAAAGAAGTGGAGGATGACCTTTGTTTCAAAAGAAAGAGAAAGGAATTCACTATACGTGTTAGAACATCAAAATAACACTAACACTATCCCCAAATCTTTGCATTTCTCTCCTTGGTTCTTACCTGTGTCATCAGTTCTTACCTCCACGGATCCTGGTATCATAAAAGAGGTGTGCTTTGGGGTCATCCAGTGTCCTGGAGAACTGTATCAGAGCTGGCTGAGTCATGTCAGCTGGGAAGCTTGTTCACAGAGGCCATTCTGGAAGTCCTGGTAGTTAAAGTCACTGGCATAGACGTTCCCACGAGGCTCTGAGACTGCCCTTCTTTATTGAAGCCAGAAACTATGGTGGGTTGCTTGTTTCAGGGTCTTCAGGTAAGCTTCAGCATAAAGACAATGTCTGTAGATGAAAAAGGCCGAGTGGCTGCGGGCAATCTATTATAACCAATTCCATCAGAATGCAAAAGACAGGAATTCTCCAGAAGAATTTTCTGTGTTGACTTTAATATATGTCTAATTATTAAAAACAATAAAATATTTTATAGCTGTTGAAAGAGCTCAGATTATTTACCTTCTAAGTTTACTTTAAAATATTTTAATGTCATTTTGATTAATTAGTTAACCAATCATTGTTTTTCAGGTACTCATGATCTTATCTTAAGCAAATACCCGAATCTCCTCTGACAATTCTTTAGGTTTTGACGTTTTAAGATAGTATCCCCTATTAAGGAAAACAAATGAAATGTTTGCATACCTTTGATACCTAGAACTGCATTTAGGAGATTTCAAAAAGATTTGTTTTTTCACCCGATAGAAAGAGTAATACTAGAAATAATCAGGCTTTTTGATGTGCTCGATATTTCTTAACTTACCTGGACACTTGGGTAATGGCTGCATAGCAAGAACGGTTGGACCAGAAGAGACATTCAGTCATTGCAAAAGTTTGAATAGGAAAATATTATTGTATTAGTCTGCTCGGCTGCCATAAAAAAATACCACAGCCGGGGTGGGTTAAACAGTGGAGACTTAACTTTCCCACAGGTTTGGAAGGCTAGAAGTCCAAGATCAGGGAGCTGAAGAATTGGTTCTGTCTTGTGAGACGTCTCTCCTTCACTTACAGACAGCTGCTTCTCGCCATGTCTTCCTGGGGCTTGTTTTCTGTGTGCACTTCTAGTATTTCTTGTTGTCCTTATAAGGACCCCGGTCATGTCAAGTTACGGACTCAATACTATGATCCCCTCTTACTTACTGGCCTCCTTAAAGACCCTATCTCCCAATATCCAATAGCTATTTTAGTGGTGTACTCTACAATTATTTTATAAGAGTCTGTAAATGTTTTCTCAGTGCTAAGAATATTTCATGGATGTCTAGAGCATTGGGAAATCTCTAGGGCCATCCTATAAATTGCAGAATTTCTGAAATATTTATACAATAATCATTATGGACTGAATTGTGTCCCCTAAAATTCATATTTTAAGTCCTAACCACTGCTCTTAGGATAAAATCCCAAACCCTATGATTCCTCATTGCTTTTAGGATAAAGACCCAAAACCCCATGATTCCCTATTGCCTTGAAGACACAGACCCAAACCCGATGATTCCCGATGGCTCTGAGGATGGAGGCCTCGGCCCCATGACTCGGCCTACAAGGCTTTCCCATTCCGCTTTTTTGTTTTCCCTTCCCTCCTTTCCTTCAAAACCTTCATGAGACGATATCCCTGCACTTTCTGATTCTCTAATTTCTCTTAGCTTCCTTCAACCATGAGATTTGGAAAGTGCTTTCTTCTGTCCTTTCGATGTTTTCTTCTAACTCTCCCAATTTGCTGCTTGGTTCACACCTATGAACATCCACGCTCACCTCATTTCTTATTTTGTCAGTACTCTTTCCCTTAACCACTAAGGCAAGATCCAAACTAGCTACCTCCCTCCGTAGCACTTAAAAACCATGGTGATCTGACATTGAGTTTTGACATTAAAGTTTTTTATCATTGTAAATTTCTGGGAGGAGGTGGCAGGGCCATGTCTAATTCTACTCATTATATTCTTAGTGTATTCGATGTAGGTGGCATGTATAGGTGATAAGGCATATACAGGTATATATTTATTTTATGGATGAGGAATAAATTACTGCTGTGTATTTTCAAGTCAGATTATATTTTCTACTCTATTAGATACTCTGTTGCTTCCAAATATGTTATATAACTGTTATGATATGATCTGACTCCTATAGAAATGTATTACACAATAAAAGACTTAACATCTCATATCAGAAGGCCAGAGGAAGAAAAGTTACAGAAGTTTAACCATAGAATATGATGGGGCCACAAATGAAAGTCCGTCACTTCTAGCTGTGAGAGCATGCATGGTTTATATAGAGATTGGTGAAATATCTGTGTGTGTGTGTGTATGTGTGTGTGTGTGTGTGTGTGTGTGTGTGTGTGTTACTAGAGATTGAACCCAGGGGCATTCTACCTCTGAGTTACACCCCCCCCAGCCCTTTTTTTAAAAAACTTTGAAACAGGGTCTTGCTAAGTTGCTGAGGCTGGCCTAGAACCATCCTGTCTCAGCCTCCCAAGTACTGGGATTATACCACCAAGCCTGACCTGAAACATCATTAAACTCAGTTTTCTCAATAAGAAAATAGAGATGAGAATGTCACCTTTCACCCAGAGAACCTCTGAGAGTTACTGAACATACCCAAATAACTCTGAGGGTTCAAGTCCTTTGGTTACTACCTATTACTACAATTCCCTTCTGTATCTGGAAAGCATTCATTTGGGCCTATGCATTGCTTGCTTAACCATTTAAAAGACATCACTGACATTTACTATCACCTTACATATCACACCAGGAAGGAATAGTTTTGAGAGGGTTCACCTACCCGTAACAGAAAATGTTACCATGGTGGCTTGAACACAAATTTATCTTTGGAAATCAGAAGTAGACACCTAGGCAGCTGGGGATAAAAATAGTGACAAAGATGCTTGTTCTTTGTACTGGTTTGAATTTAGTATGTGTCCCCCCAGCCCTCATGGACACAAGGTAGCAGTGTGGGAAGTGGGGCTTGGTTGCTAAGGAGGGCTCCTGGGGGTGAGTCCTTGCGGATTCTATATGGTTCCCTCCTCCCCTCACTGGCTCTCTCTGCTTCTGGCCTCCCCTATGGGACAGCAGAGCCTTGCTTCTCCCTCTCTCTGCTTCTTGCTTCCAGGCCCTGAGTTCCACAGACCCGGCCTCACAGGACTGAACCTTGAAACCTCCAAAAACTGTGAGCAAATAAATCTACCTTCCTCTACGTGGTGTGGTCAGCTGTTCTTGGATTACAGCCATGAGACTGTTGACTGAGATGGTTCCTTTCTACGATGGTGTAAGCACCTTTGGGCAGGAACCCAGGGAGGAGAAGAGGTGAGGTCAGCAGACTTTGGCTTAGACACCTTTACCATTCCTAAAAGCAGGCGAAGAGGGGAATGAAGGGTTCAACCTCCACAGTTTTGGGAGCAGAGGCAGACAGGCAGCAGGTGCAGGGAAGAGAAGAGTGGTCCACCATGTGTGTCGGGAGCAGGTAGCCGAGTGCAATGGACACACTGCCCCTCAGAGCATGTGTGACTCTCTCCATCCCTGTGCCCTGCACCTTCACTGTCGCCGGTGTACCATTCCCGATCACCATCTTGGAAAACTTTGTGAAAAGAGCATTATTTCCTTCTGATATAGGCTCAGACCTTCAGAATGACTGAGATACACACTGGAGGACAAATACCAAACACAGCTGACAGAAAGTGGGCATTTTCAGAGAAAAGAAACACTTCTCATGTTTGAATGGCATACACAACTCTTCGTTTAGTTTTTGAATCCTGGTACAGCAATTTGAAAAGAGAGAGAAAAATATTTTCTTTTCTAAAGACTGCCAAGAATAAAGGCTTTTCTTATTTGTTAAAACAAAGAGAGGTAATAAGCTAAAATAAGAATACATTGACCTTGTTCCTGAATCCAGCTGCCTCCAGAAAAAGCCCTTCATTTCAAAAAGCAGCTGAGATAAACTCCTTTTGCAGGCACTGCCTGTTTGTAGGCCCTGGTTATATTTCAAGTTTTATTGATAATAGAACTTACTAGTTGCAAGGGGACATTGGAAATTCCTTGATGACTACCTGCCACCTCTTCTGTCTCTGTTCTCGCACAGGGATTGCTTTACTGCTTTATCCACGTCGGGGGACTTGTTCTTCCACTCTATCGATTAGATACATAACTGTGATAAAGATCAGCATATACCACTTTGCATAAAAGACTTGGACCTCATGGTACTTTAGTTACCACAGTGTTACACGAACTGAAGTTGTCTATAACCTCCCTGCTCCTTGCTTCTCCTTCAACGTTCCATTATCTGAGGCTGTGATACTCCATTTAAAAAAAAAAACACCAAGCCAGGCATGGTGGTAGACACCTGTAATCCCAGTACTTGGGGGGCTGTGATAGGAGGATCTCAGGTTTGAGGCCAGCCTCAGGAATTTAGTGAAGGCCGCAGAAACTTAGTGAAACACTGCTTCAAAATAAAAAAATAAAATAGAGCTGGGTGTGTAACTCAGAGGTAGAACGCCCCTGGGTCAATCCTCACTACCCCCAGGAGATGTGTAGCATTTAAATACTCCTTTCATTTAGCAATATGCATTTAAGATTCATCCATATCTTTGTTTGTGTTGATAGCTTATTCCTTTTTTATTACTGAATAATTTTCCATTGCATAGACGTACCAACATTTATTTTTCTAGTCAACTCATTGAAGGATGTCTTGGTTGTTTCTAGTTTGAGGCAATTATAAAAAAATCTGTTATGAAAGTATGCATGCTGGTTTTTGTGTGGACATATTTTCAAAGAAATTAACTAAATACCTGGAAGTCTAATAGCATGATTTCTAGATTGTATAGTAATACTAACACTGCTTTGGAAGAAACTGCCAAATTATCTTTCGAAACAGTGACGCCATTTTAAATTCTTATCAGCAAAGAATGAGAGCGTTCTTGTGGCTCCACATCCTTGCCAGCAATTACTACTGTCCAGGTTTTTGGGGGATGAGGACAGGAGATGGGGATTAGTAACTTAATAGATTTAGTTGTTTGTATTTTCATTTCCCCATGACAAAAGATCTTAGAGTTTTTATATGTTTATTTATAATCTATCATTTTTGGTGAGGCATCTGTTCAGATCTCTTGACCATTTTTTAAAACTGTGTTGTTAATTTTATTTCAGTGAGTTTAAAACATTCTTTGCATATTTTATATACAAGTCATTTACTAGATGTGTTTTGCAAATATTTTCTTGTTGTCTGCACTTTTTTATTCTTCTAACATTTTCTTTCATAAATAATTTTTTTGTTTTAATAAAGTGTAACACATATATTTTTCATCAGTTGTGATGTTGGTGTGGTATTGAAAAAATTCATCATCAAACCAGGATCATATAATCATCCTATGTTTTTGTCTCAAGTTTTAGAGCTTTCGTTTTACCTTGAGTTAATTTTGTTTAAGGTGTACGATTAATTTTTGTATATAGATGTCCAGTTAATTCAATATCATTGGTTGAAAAGACGATCCTTTCTTCTCTGAATATCTTTTGCCTCTTCGTCAATAACAGTTGACTACATTTGTTACACCAACTATTGGTTCTCTACTCTGTTGCATTGATCTTAAGGGTTTGTTCTTTGACTAATGCCATGCTATCTGGATTCCAATAGCTTTATAGTACTACTTGGAGTCAGGTAGTATAAGTCTTCCATCTTCATCTTCCTCCTCCTCCTTCTTTTTCTTCAGTATTATTTTGGTTTCTATAGATTATTTGCTATGCATACTAAATTTAGAATCAGTTTGTCTTCATCTATAAAATAATCTGCCATGATTTGGGGGGATTACATTGAATCTATACATCAGGTTGGAAAAATGACCTCTTAACAATACTGAATCTTTGAATTCACAAACATGAAATATCTGTCCATTTATTTAGATCTTTCATTTCTTTCACCAGTGTTTTATAGTTGTCCAAATACAAATCCTATGCATATTTTGTTATATATAATTTTATCATATATATATATTATAACATATTTTATAATATTTTATAATATATAATATATATATGCCAAATAAAAATTGGTGATACAATTTAGAGGTTAGTTTTAATTAAATGATTTTGGACATTTCCCTTTTACATTTTTTTTTAATGAAATCCAGTATGAAGTTCTCTGAACACCAGGAAAGAACTTCCTGGTAACTTCTGAGCTCTTCCTGCTTTGTGAATGGACACAGCACAGCAGGGGACTGATGGAGGATGCATTCAAGAAAAAAGGAGTCGTCAGTTGCTGTCCACATTGGACTGGGAAAACTCAGACATGCACATACGCAGCACGTACACACACTAAAGTGATCAGCACCCTCGCTGGGCCCAAATGCAGAGGGAAGGAGCCGCTTGAAGAGGACAGGACAGCAGTAGGCAGCTCCATCCTGCAGTGGGGGGTCTCTTCCATCAGACCTGGAATGTCTAATTCTGGGGAAGAGAGAGGCCCATTTTCAGGCAAAGCTTTAACAACACCCATTATTTCCAAAGAGAATCTGTTCTTTGTCACACATGCTCTGGGACAGTAGGAATAACTTATTCTAGGAGGAGAACACATGGCGTAGGGTTTAAAACCTGCAAGCCATACACTACTCTTCTTGAAGTTTCATTAAAGTTGTTCCAAGCATTATGCTGTCTTTGCTTCCATTTTTGGACTTGGGAGAAAAGGAGCTTCAAAATATCTGCATGTGGGGCAAGAATGAGTGTCTCTGTACGTGTCTATGTCACAATAATACAGTTGAATAATTTAACAGCCATAATGAAAGAATTGTCCTACCTGTCATAATATTCACGTGAGCCTGGTATACCATTTTGTATGGGTAGCCACTCTGTTCAATTCTAGTCATTTTGTTTTGAGAACTACAAAGAACTATACAGAAAACATAAACAATATAAAATTTAATAATTAGTTAGCTACTAGGGTAGCTAACTAGAGCCATTCTAGTTACCTCCTCTGGGGAAATCAGACTATTACAGTTATAAATAGTATGAGGGGCCCATTCTTTCTTCTTTATACACTGTATAAATAAAGTATATCCGAAGATACTGCCATGATTTATTCCATGAATATTTTATGGATTCCTTTGCATAAGATAATTTCTCTACCTCCTCTTCCTGTTAACCATTAAGTGTTATGTCATGCTGGAGGCCCTGGCTCGGAAGTGATAGAGAACAGCTGCAAAATGGCAAGCGTAGCCCATTACTGAGAGTGATGATTACACCGTTACCTTTGTATCTGGATTATTTATGTCTGCAGAAAAATAATGGACTGGCTTCGAGTTTGCCAATAAGAGAGCATCCATGGTGCAGAGAAAACAATGCTTGATCTGCCAGAAGCTGTGTTTCTGTCCAGCCCTTGCTCTCAGTTGCTGTACTAGTTATCTATTGCTGCACAACAAATTAACCCCCAGCTTAGAGGCTAAAATAGCAACAAGTATTTGCTATCTCTTACATATTCTATGAGTCAAAATTTTGGGGATGGCTTAGCTGGATGGTTCTGGCTTAGGGTCCCTCATGACATTACTGTCAAGATGTCTGCCAGGCTGCAGTCACCTGAAGGTGCAACAGGGACGAGGGCTTCAGCATCCAAGGCGACTCCTTCACGTGGTGCTGGCAGAGGACAGCCATTGTCCACTGGATGCTGGAGTGTCCTCACATCCTGGCAGCTGGTGTCCCTCGAAATGAGGAAGCCAAGAAAGAGAGCAAGGAAGAAACCATATGCCTTTTATGACCTGGCCTTAGAAGGCACACATTATCCCTCCTATTCATGGGAAATAAGACACTAAGGTTAGGTCATAGTCCAAGAC
Organism: Glis glis; assembly: GCA_004027185.1. Classification (NCBI taxonomy): domain Eukaryota; kingdom Metazoa; phylum Chordata; class Mammalia; order Rodentia; family Gliridae; genus Glis; species Glis glis. Next base: position 31,663 of record PVJS01014565.1, on the reverse strand, counting down.
AAGACAATCAGCCTCTGCCCCTTGAAGTGAGGAAGGAAAACGTATTTGTGGACCTATTTTCTACCACAATACCATCACAATCACCAGGTAAAACGGCGTTGTTAAGTCTCTTCCTCCATAAGTAAAAATAACAAGATCTACCTCAGAGAATTATTGGGCTTATTCAGGACGATGAAGCAGGTGACATATTTGTCACATGGAAGCTACAGCATGAATGTAAAGTTGATCTGATGACAGGGTCAGTGCACTGCAGTGCTGTTTTGTCATGGACTTGATACCACACACACGTGTTGAGCACATCCTGTTTAGTGACCACCAAGCAAGGTGGACACTGGTACCTTGCCAATTCCTTTAGACCAAGAAACATGCAAATCTTTGACTGCTAAAGCATATGACGCTGAAAGACTGCGCTGTAAGCACAGAGCAATCACCTGTGAATGATGGACAATTTAAATTTCCAAAGAATGATGGGTAATTCAAGAATCAGAATTATATATCTTATTGTTTTCAGTGGCCTGGTCCAACGCTTAGATGTCAGAGACCGAAAAGCAGCTGCGGATCCATGAGGTTCGGGCTCAGGCCCCTCTCAGTTCTGCAGTCCTCCTTGTTCTGGTCCTTGGCACCTTGAGCTGGCTCCACTCGCTGTGCAGAGCCTGCATTACAGCAGGCAGAAGGGCAAAAGGCAGGAAGTGCGTGTGCAGAGTCTCTCTGGTTTATTTTTGCTTAATCTTTTCATTTTGAAGTAAATTTAGACTCATGGAACAGTTATAAAAACAGGAAAGCCTTCCTGTAGTCTCTCCATCCAGATTCACTTCATGGCAATATCTTACATAATCATGAAATATTTGCAGAAATCAGAAAATTAGTATTTACTATGAGCTCATTAACTGTTATTGGTATCACTGTAAACTAATAACTATTATCATTAACTCACAGTACCATTATTTATTAATAATATAGTGATAATATGTAATAGGATGATAATGTCTGATATAAAATACAGTAGCATAGGACATTAATAATCATACCATTGCTGTTTTCAGTTAATAATACTGATTTACAGATCTTATTAAAAATGCTCATTTGCCATCAGTTTTTCCTGACTCCAGGATCCACAGTGTGTTTATTTATCTGGTCTGTGGCCTCTGTTGCCTCCAACCTGTGCCAGTCTCTCACTCTTTTCTTATCTTTTATGACCTTGAATTTTTTTTTTTTTCGCTACCGGGGATTGAATGCAGGGGCATTCTACCTCCACACTACGCCCCCAGCCCTATTTTTTATACTTTATTTTGAAACCGGGTCTCACGAAGTTGCGGAGGGCCTCACTAAGGAGAGAGAGAGAGAGAGAGAGAGAGAGAGAGAGAGAGAGACAAAGAGAGAGAGAGCTAGCTGAGGCTGGCCGCGAACCCGGATCCTCTGGTCTCTGCCTCCCAAAGTACTGGGATTACAAGCGTGCGCCACCACGCCCGGCTTGACCTTGAAATTTTTGAAGAATGCTGCTCTTTGCCTGGTAGAATGCCCTTCAGTTTGGGTTTGTCTAATATTTTCACATGATTAGATTCAGGTTACGCGATTTTTCAAAAATACTGCTGGAGTGATACTGGGCTTCTCTCATTACATGACATGGGGGCTGCGTGAGTTGCAAAACTGGGTTATTTGACTTTGATGGTGTCTGCCAGGTGTTTTCCCTCCAAAGCGACAATTATTCACTTGGTAATTTATACGTATTTTCTGGGAAGCTATTTTGAAGCTATAGAAGTATTTTGGTTTTCTTCATACATTTGTCCAGTTTTAGCATCAATAATAGCATTCACCTACAGCAGCTATTTCTATAGTGTTTGTTTAACAAGAAAAATCGCAGAGATCAAATTTATAACTTAATTATAAAAGATGAATGCCCAGTGGCCATTAAAAATAAAGATAAGAAAAGTTGAGTCAATTTGGTTTCATCAGTGAAACCAAGGAAAATAGTGACTAACTTGAATTTGGGGTCATAAGGGCAGTGACTTGATCTTCTAACTACAGAAGCAGCCAGATATACTTGCAAAGTTGAAAAAGAATAGCAGGGCCCTGTAGCTAATTTCTCTTTCATGTCCATTAGATCTAGCTAAGAAATGACAGAATTGTTACAGACATACATTTCTCAAAGCAAAAGATATGGGAGGAGGACCAGAGGGTCCCTCGTGGCATAGACATCAAAACATGAAGAGCTCTGTTTCCACAGGGAGAGGGAAAGACTGTAATTCTTTTTTATTAACTCTAGATCAACCATCACGTTCTCCAAAAAGTCAGACGACGAGTGTTTCCATTACTTATTAGAAGGTGATTTCAGGAAGAGAAAGGGTGTGTGAATGGAGATGATGTGGCACCCTTCCAACAATGTCAGTAATCCACTTCAGGGGCCCCCAAGATAACTTTTCTGGATTGGCTATCTGTGCCGAAGTTTTCCAGCCTTTGTGAGAAATAACTGAGCAGCCTCAACAGAGAGTGTTTAAACAAACCAATCTGGATGTCAAAAGGTTATGTGTGGCAGGGGCTGGTGGCGTTAATTCTACATGGATTAACACCACAGCTATTTCCTAAAATAGAAAAGACCTGTAACAAGGGTTGAGCCAGAGAACTTTCTTGTATAAACTCTAGATCAGACATTTATCTTTTCCTTTGAACTGGAGAAGTGCCCTCTCAGGAGAAGGACTGGTGAGACTGAATGGATGGCCTGTGTCCTGATCACAGAACCCAGTTCTTAGACCGGATTCAGGCAGAGAGGGCCATAGCCTGGGCCCCACGCTGCAGAGGCCTCCACACTGATCCTCTTGTGAGCAATCCTCCTACCACCTGATCTAGGGAAAGGAATACAAGAACTCCACAAGCCAAGGGAACATGCACACAATTGTCCCATGCCCCATCCTGCATGATGCTCCTGGGATTTCTTTCTGGAACAGTCTAGAACTCATGTGCTAGTACATTATTCTGACCTGGATTCTGCTTCACTAGTAAGTGCCTCTGTGCATCAAGAAGACCAGGAATGTGCCTGATATGCATGCGCACAGGGCCCCACCCAGTGTGGCAGGAGCTAGGGCAGTAAGAGCAGAGAATTGACTGCAGGTATGTGGGGAAGTGGGGAGATCAGTGTAGGAGGCTGCACTGCCAACACCATTGTATTCAAAGGGGAGACAGAGAAATCCATCAAGCATAAATTAAAATCATAACAAAAGGAATCACGAAGAAGATAAGTGAATAGAACACAGCTTGATTACTTAACACATTGCTTCTTTTTTATGTGGTAAAACATGGATAAAATATGAATATATATGCAACATACATAAAATTTAGCATTGAACCTTTTGTAAATGTACCAGCCAGTCACAATAAGTACATTCACAGAGTTTTGCACCATCGCCACTATTTCCAGAACATTTTTGTCATCCTAAGTAAAATCTCTATTCCCTTTAAACACTAGCTCCCCACTCTCTCTTCGCCACGCCCTTGGTAACCATTATTCTACTTTCTGTCCTTACGAAGTTGCCTATTCTGGACACCTTGTACAAATGGCATCGTGTGATGTTTTTCCCTTCGTGTCTGGCTTACTTCATGTAGCACATTTTTAAAAAGTTCATCCGCGATGCAGCATATATCAAAACTTTTTATGGATGAAATTCTTCCATTGTATATATGTACATTTTGCTCATCCATTCATCAGTGGATGGACACTTGGGCTGTCTCCACGGTTTAGATATTGTGGATAATGTTGGCATAAACATGTGTCTCTTAAACACGCTGTTGGAGGCACTGTGTCCTGTGTTCATGTCCATAGGAATGGTATTGCTAGATCACATGGAAATTGTATTTTCAACTTTTTGAGAAACTGCCAAACTGTTGTTTCCTTTGTTTTAGCTAATTTTTTATGTTCATTTATTGGTGCATTGTAATTAAACATTTTGATATATGTCAGATAATCAACATCATACATGCACACATTGCTCATTTAGCCCTCCCTCCAATCCCACCCTGTTCCCTCTCCCTTCCCTCCCTTTCATGCTCCGGATAGTGATTGAGTCTTATAGGTTTGTGTATGTACATCATGTGCTATAGTGTGTTTCCCTCCACCCCCCTCCCAACTCCCTCAGTTAGGTCACCTTCTTTGTCCATCTAAAGATTTCTTCTTCTTCCCTTCTAAGTCCGTTCTAAGTCCCATTCTATCTAGCTCCCACAGATTAGGGGTGATATCTGATTTTTTACTCTTAGTGACTTACTAATATCACTTAGCATAATGTTCTCTCCATTTCCCTGCAAATGATGTGATTTTGTCCTTCTTTGTGGCTGCGTAAAATTCCATTGTGTACATATTTCATAGTTTTGTGATCCATTCATCTGTCGATGGACACCTTGGCTGGTTCCAAAGTTTGGCAATTGTGAATTGTGCAGCTATAAACATAGATACACATGCATTAGTCTGGTAGTTGGGTTTTAGTTCTTTGGGGTAGATATGTAGACCTCCCCTGTGGCTATGAGTCCTGCAAATATTAGGCAGGAGTAGGACCTCATAGCCACCTGATAGGTCTGTTGATAAAAGAACCCCTGTCTATCCTTATAGATGATGTCTCACTCTTTTCTCCTTTGTTTTCTATATTAAGTAAGTAAAAAAAATCTTTGTTCAAACTCAGAAGCTTTGAATCATATTAAAAAATAGAATCCAAGTCAATGCTATTTTGTGATGTTTCAGATCTAGCTGGAACCAGGAAGCAAAAGGAATATCTAAAGTAATACTGATCTTCTGAGGTTGCCTGCATTGAAGAAGCTTGGATAAAAATTAAACCTGTAACAGTTTTGAGGCTCATATATCAATGTCACTGATTTCTAAAGCATATTTTATTACGAGGCTCTCTGGAAACTAAAGAACTCAGTTCCCCTCCAAGGCTATGTCAAAATTCTTTGTCTTAAATGAAATGGCTTAAACCAAGAGTCTTTAAAAAAAAAACTGCGAAGGATGTCAGAAAGAAATGTGAAGAAAGAAGAAAAGCAAAAATTAAAGGAAAGAGCATGAGTTACATGAGCAGTGAGACCCAATTCAAACTGTTTGGGTCCAGCCAGAGTCTCTCAAATCTTTTGAAGTTCCTACAGTATTCTGATCCCTCACAGCCCATATTCTTGAAAAATTAACCAGAAAACTAGCATGAGCTAAATGTCTTTATTTTTGAATTAGAGAACAGGGAAAGGTCTTGCTGCCTTCCGGGAAAGCTTTTAATCAGAATGTCTCTTCATCCTGACTTTTGGCCTTTCCTAACATTCAATTGTTTTTTCACACTGGTCTTTAAAGGAGCCTGTGGTTCTAAGAAAAGAAGGATGAGTATCTTTATCCTGCTTACCATGGTTTATGTCAAGATTTTCCCCCTTGTAAAAGCACCTAAGTGTGCTCGTGACAGGCAAAGAGGAATGATGATTCAAAAGTATTTTCAGCTTTTGTGGAACTTTTTTTTTTCCCCAAAACAAATGGAAGCACTTCCCATCACTGCTATGAAAAATTCTGACTTAAATGAGCAAGTTTTTGGAAATTATTTTTTTCTCTGACAAAAATACATATCTCTCCAGCTAGCTTTCTCCCTTATTTGTAGAAATGACACCGTGCATTTTGCACACCCAAAAAGTAACCTTTCTGCCCTGTACAGTTTTCTTCATACATATATTAATATGTACCCACAGTCTATAATTAAAGCATCCTCCTTTTCTCTATTAGAATGTGTTATGTTTATAGTGTTTCAAAGAGCTTTCACATTCACTATACAAGTAGACTGAACCTTAAATGTCAGCTTTGCAGAAAAAGGAAAAAAAGAACAGAAGATGTAAAATTACTTGTTCATACTCACGTAGTGAGTGTTAAAGATGACAATCCAAATGAGTAAGTTGTGATGTACTTTACCAAGAGAATTAGACCCCCATTGCATCTAGTCCACACCAAGATGATATGTGGGGTGTAGAAATTCTTTCTAAATCATTTGGTTTAGGTCTGGGGAACTTCTGAAAATATTTGAATTTAAGAAGATTTTTCCACTGAAAGTCTCATGAAGTACCCTAGAAACCAAGAGATGAACTCTCATTCAGAAGGTGTTGGAAACAGGGAAAATACTGTCCCTTGTAGAATTCCTCAAGGATTGTCAATGGTTTTTTGTTATATCCTAGCATTTACAAAAAATGTTCTAGAAATTGTCTGGAACTTTTAGATAAGGTTGTTAACATCTCACCTGTTTTTGTTTTTGGTTCTGGGAATCGAACCCAAGGGCATTCTACCTCCAAGCCACACCCCCAGCCCTATTTTATTTTTTATGTGGGAAATATCATCTTGCTAAGTTGCTGAGAGCCTCACTAAGTTGCTGAGTCTGGCTTCAAAGTCTCAGCCTCCCAAGTACTGAAATTACAGGCGTGCACCACCATGTCTGACTTCCTGTTTTTCACATAGTGAGAAATCGCTGAACTTTATGATGTGAGACTACAATGCACCAATAAAAGAATAAAAAAATAAGAAAAAATACATCTACATAATATCTTCAGGTAAAAATTAGTACCCCAGAAAGAACTCCCTCCCTCCCTGACCACAATGATCCTCAGCTCACTCTTTTGAGAGTATCATATAGCAGTGTTGATATGTATGCATGGTTCAGCCTTAATTCCCTCTCAATTTTAAGGACCTTTAAAGACTCTTAAAAGATCCTTAAAGTTGAGGGTAGGGCAATTATCAATTTAAATTTTCAAAACTGTTTTGCTTCTGATCTTGTTTCATGTCTTGGCATTGGCACTAGCCCACTTTTCATTACTATGATGAGATACCTGAAGTTGTGTATTAATAAAGAAAAGAGGTTTGTTTAACTCATGGTTTAGGAGCTCAAAGTCCAAACAGCATGGCACTGGCGTTGGTGAGGGTCCTCCTGGATGAATCCATTCCTGGTTGAGGACCCCGCAATGGCAGGAAGGCACCCAAGAGGACAAGGTCACATGGTGAGACAGGAAGTCAGTGCCCAGGGGAGGGGCCAAGCCTGCCACCTACCACTGAGCCCTGTTTCTGAAAGGCCCCATGACTTCTGCATGGCCACACTAAGGATGGATTTCCAACACACGAACCCTCGGTGGACAAACCACACCCAAACCACAGTAGCATTTAGCACGTCTCTGTTGGTGACTGCATAAGACAAAACGTGGTATTCAGAGGAAAGGCTACAGATTTTTATTCAGATTCTTGCTACTCATTAACTGTGATAACCGGGGACATTCTGTATCGGACTCATCATTTATCTTTCCAGTGGATCTATTTTATGAATAGTCACCGAAACAGGACCAAATATTAATAATTGTACCAAGATACTGAAAGTTTTTATTAATAGTGTGATGCCTAAGGAACTGACAGAACTGGGAAATGAGGAAATTTCAGATACACATGCCTGGAGGCACACAATGCATCTTACATGCGAGACACGGAAATCAAAGTCAGTCGCTTGCAAATATGAGACCAATAAATCTGAACTCTCTGAAACCGAAGGGAATAGTCATTATTTTCTAATTTAGCACACATTGTGAGAAACTAATTTTTTCTTAATCTTAAACTTCCTGTTTCCTACATATCTTTTTATAGCAAATATTTCAATATTATGTATCAGAAAAAATAAATATATATAGATGTGTGTTTAATAGAAATATATATAATATTCATCTTATATAACATTTATTACATAACATTCAAATTCAAATAATACTATGTATTCATAAAATTTACCATGTACTTGTAACAGGGGGAAGTTGAATTTTGAAGCCTGAGATGGTTGAAAGTCTTTTAAGTTTCTGACACAAAACTCTATTTATATGAAAGCTGTTAAGAATTAGAATAATTAAAAAAAAAGTCGTTTGGGAGACAATCTGAAAATTATGACTCCATTCTGATGGAAGGAGTCATTGACTTGTGTGCTCTGCAGATGTCTTGTCTTCTTTTACCATTATAGACTCCCATGTTTTATGCAACGAGACGTGATGAATTACAGCCCCGTTTCTCATAGAGAAGTGAATTTATAAAAGACATACATTTTACATCGTATTCACCTTTCCCCCCTCAACCACACCACTGCTCCTTTCTCTCACCTTTTTTGATATTATGCCATCTCCACTAGTCCCTCTGTGTCCCCTACAGCTAACCTCTAATCTACCACTGAGGCTTCCAGTTTGTTTTGGATGCCATGGTCTTTTCTTCCAACTTTGGAGGCTTTCCTCAACAAATTTTAGAAGACAGCTTTCTTTGCCAAAGACTCTATTTTTCCTTTAATCTCTTTTTGTTCTATTAATCTTTAGTAAAAAAAAATGGCATGTTTAATGGCCTGAGTATTCATTGTAGTGATCTTTTCATTATAAAGTACTTATTAAACTGAATTGTGGGGAGTTAGCATCAAGATTAAAGGAAAGTATGATCTTTCCAACCCGATTCTTGACACTGGTCAGCTATTAAGTTTATCCATGAACAGAGAGCAATTTCAAGATCATGGAATTTAATAAATTTTAATTTTCCACCATGTTTAGTTATGCTTACTAAATGACTTCTTTGATATCCCTTTGTTTTCAAACATTATCTGTTTATCATCTACCTATCAGCATAGGCTAAAGTAAATAGAGAAGTTTCAGGTATTGTAGTGCCTGAATCACACAGAAAATGTAGTGTTGATCACATTTGTTCATCAACTAAAGGTTAGTAAGATGGTTGAAAACACAGCTACAGGGGTCACAGTCAGCTCAGGCAAAGCATATTGTCAAGGTCAGAGGCTCATCAGAGCAAAAGGCATGGCTAAGAATGGCAGGGATGTTAAGTCCCCAGCCTGTCCATTGCGTAAGTCACCCACACAAAGTAGATGTGGAGGCTGCAGTGGCGGCCCGTCTGGTCCTGATCTTGCTTGCTCTCGGGGAGAATGATCAGGCCTCACAGTGGTGGAAATGCAGTGGATTTTCTGTGGCCAACTTTTTAACAAGATGAAGATTTTCTAGGAAAATGCAAACCAGTCTTTCAAATTTGAGTTACATGAATCTAAAATTGGTCATGTAAATGCTCACAATTTTGCCACTATTCCATTGTGGAATGCAAGCCATTCGATTCTGTGAGTAGGTCTAAAAAGTAAGTCTTATTGGACAATATTCAAAGCAGACCGCACACACACACACACACACACACACTGAATCAAACCTTACACAACAGCTTCTCCGTATATGTATATGTTCATCGACATCTATATTTATATCTATATCTAGCTAAAAGAGAAGTTTCAAACATTGATAAATTATATTAAAACAAATACTAATATTTGGTGGTATTATATACTAGAAGTTTAAAATACACGCAAAAATAATATATTTTGTTAATCTCTTAAGCAAGCACAGAAAGAACATTTTTGGTGTTTAGAAGGACCTATGGGAATAGAAAATTTATTTATTTATTTATTTATTTATTTATTTGGCCAGGAACCATGTGTTTAGGTACAGATCATTAAGAATGATTTCTTTAATATTTAATTAATTGAATAGTACATGCAAACTCTGAGGGCAATCCATAATTGTAATATGGAAAACTTTGATTTACTTAAAGTTTTATTATAAATATGGCAAGCATTGGATATATTTCATGTAATTTGCATGCTCAACGACCATCTGTTGTAAAAAGCTTTCCTCTAGAAGACATTTGTCAATGTCCTACCTTATCTCCAGTTAGACTTAGTTATTGTGTGTGATGATCATAAAATTTAAACCATCAGAATTTACATTTTTGCTATTCTAAGTTTTGGAAAGTTGCATTTTAAAATATTTATAATTATTTTATTACATAATCTGTAGAAATAATGAGTAGCAGGAAAATGCAATTTTAGAATGAGAATTTGCAGTTGCTCTACTAAAAGGAAGGCAATGGTTTCTGCATCTTGAGGTATGCTATTTCAGATGTGCTTTAGTGAACAGATAACCTTAACTTGTTTGTCATTTGATAATCTGGTTATCATGTGCCAGTGTCTCATTGATACTACCATCTTTACTGATAAGGGGCGCTAAGCTATACTGTGGTAAAAAATAACCTCAGAACCGTAGCATCTTAAAATACAGGCTGATGTCTCACCTGTGTCACACAGTCATTGCCACTTGGCTTCAGATCTGCCCCAAGTCACCTTCACTCCCGTACTCAGGGTAGCTGAACACCTTCTCTTCAAAAGATTGCTCACAATGAAAGAAAAAGACCTTGGTGAATTCTATTCTGTCTCAAATGTTCAACTTGGAAGAGACACATGACTTCTGCTTCAATTTCATTGACCAAAACAAATGATGCTAAGACTAATGATGATGACTTATTGTTTGAACAATAGTATAGTCTCAATAAATCATAGGGTGATGTAAGACACATACATATTTCATATGCATTCTCAATGTCCCCATTTTTGTTTCCTTCACGTGTTTTTCCAGAATCTGGTATAAAATAAAATAAAAACCAGAAAACTTGTTTTCTTATATCCAAAATCAATGTCCTAAATTCCACTTACCTAATCAGAGTCTAAAAAAATCAGGTAGCTCAGGTTTTAATGGACTAATAATTTTTGCTTAATTATTTGTTACAATCATTTATCGTGATTATGTTATTTTGAAGGGAAATGAGCCTCCCCAAACCTTCAAACACACACACACACACACACACACACACACACACACACACACACACGAGAAGTTACTAAGACTTAAAAGTTTTGTTTTTAGCAAGTGACATTTTAGTATGTGGGTAGAAGGAAAACATTCAGCGGCCACAATTCTGCTGGTGGCTGTTTCAGTAATCTATCAACATGGTCTGCACAATCTCCTCAGAGCAAGTAGCTCATGATCTGTTTAGCAGTGTCTCTCCATAGGAAAACATTAAACCCATCCTACTGATTGTAGTTGCCAAAAACGTCCTTAAAGTTCAGTCATTTGAGGCTTACTGGGAGAATGATTTTGTTGGTACTGAACATCCTTTCTAATATTCTTTAATTGAGATCTGTTTTAAAGCACTTTGTATTTGTCAGTGCCAGTGCATGACGATTTCTATAAGACTCACCCTATTATTGAAATCCCAAGATAATTTTGTGGTATAGTTATAATGATGAAGTTATATATTTTAACTCTTAAAGTACTTGTTCCTCTAGCAGTTTCATTTTAGTATACTGATTTTCATCCACTTTTAACAAATCATATTTTAAAATATAGTTGCAAGTTAATTATTTAATTTGAAGGATATTTAATAGTTCTAGTTGTCAACTATATCACAGGTATATTCCCTCCTTTCTAGATTCATCAATTCCTCTTTCGGGATATGAGAATATTATTTTTTTCAGTTTTTATTTCTTTTAAGATATCTGAGAACCAAACACAAATGTTTATTCTTGTACAGTTATGTGGAATATAGTTTCCCCTATGTAATGTGCCACATAGAATATTTTCCTTCCAGTTGAAGATAATTACTTTTTAAAGTAACTAAGAAACAAGAAATAGAGATGCATTGGCACGAACAGACAGCAGTGAATTCAGAATTCACGGCAGAATGTTCAAATTAAAGCAAATGTTTCCATGCCCAATCACCTAATTTGTAATTGCAACTATTCATCGCACTTCATTCCTCCCTTCATTTCCGCCCTTTACTCCTCCCTTGTAGTTTGTATGATAGCTTAGGAATACACCCAGAATGGCTGGCTATTTTTTACCCATTCCATTTCAGGACCTATGGTCAAGATTACAAGCAATAATGATGTATTCAGTGTAAAACTAGAATTGTTGTAATTTCATATTTCTCCATCAAGCTTTTTGATATGAACAACTGTGTCAACCATTAGCAGAACAAAAATGCCTATGTTCAGAGACAGATTAAAGACAAACTGTATATGTGATTGTGTGTGTATGGGTGTGTGAGTGTATGTGTGGGTGTGTGTGTGTTTGTGTGTGTATGTGTGTGTGAGAGAGAGAGAGAGAGAGGAGAAAGAGAGAGACTGATTCTGGTTCTAGAGATGTAGAGGGAGAAGGCATAAAGAATAAAAAATAAATATATAGAAAACGGTACAGGAGGAATATGAACACCTTGTTTATACCTTATCATTTAAAGCTAATACAAATATTAGCACTTTCTTTTTTTTTTTTTGCAGTACTGGGGATTGAACCCAGGGGCATTCTACCTCCGAGCTACACCCCCAGCCCTATTTTTTTATTCTTTATTTTTGAAACGGGGTCTCACTAAGTTGTGGAGGGCCTCACTAAGTAGCTGAGGCTGGCCATGAACCTGCGATCCTCCTGTCTCAATTCTTAACAATCATGTTAAAGAAATATTCAAACTTACAGACTCATTGCCTCAAGATGGTGAAGTGTAAGGATTTAGGATCCATAAATGTCTACAGCGATCATGTGTTTTCCTTGGAGTGTCTCAGAAGTGAGTGGATTTGTGTACTATTCTTATCAGGATCCATTGTGATGCCTGCAAAAAACACAAATTTCAAGAATTGGCACCATTTTTATTTATTTTTTATTGTGACAACATACACATAGCAAAATTCAGTATCTTAACCATTTTTAAATATGCAGTTAAGTAATATTAAACACATTCACAATGTTGTGAAACCGTCCCCATTATTTATCTTCAAAACTCTTTTCCTCTTGAAAAACTGAAACTTTATACCCATTAAACCAGTCCCCATTTTCCCCTCTCTTCAGCTCCTGGCAAACACTTCTACTCTCTATATCTGATTTGGACTACCCTAAATAACTTATAAAAGTGGAATAAGATAGTATTTTTCTTTTTGTGACTGACTCATTTTACTAAAGATAGTGTCCTAAATTCTCATCCATATTGTGGTATAAGTCAGAATTTTCTTCATTTTAAGCCAAGCATGGTGGCGCATGCTTGTAATCCCAGTACTTGGGAGGCTGAGACCAGAGGATCCAGGTTCCCGGCCAGCCTCAGCTACTTAGTGAGGCCCTCCCCAACTTAGTGAGACACTGTTTCAAAATAAAGAATAAAAATAGGGCTGGAGGTATAGCTTGGAGGTAGAGTGACCCTGGGTTCCATCCCCAGTACCACACACACACAACAAGAATTTTCTTCATTTTAAAGACAACATAACATTCCATTGAACATACAAACCACCTTTTGCTTTTCCGTCTAGGGCTGCTTCCATATTTTAACTTTTGTGAACAATGCTACTATGTTGGTGGAATATAAATATCTAATTGAACCCCTGCTTTCAATTCTTTTGAGTATATACCCAGAAATAGAATTACTAGCTCTTATGATAATTATCTTTGTAATTATTTGAGAAGCTATCATATTGTTTTCCACAGTGGCTGTACCGTTTCACATTCCTACCCACATGGTACAAGGGTTCCATTTTTCACATGGTCACCAACATTTGTTATTTTCTGTTGCTTTGATAGTAATCATCCCAATAGGCGCGATATCTTATTGTAGATTTTATTTGCATTTCCCTGATAATTAATGATGTGGAATAGATTTTCAACTGTTTATTGGCCATTTACATATCTTATTTGAGCCAGGTGTGGTGGGCCCATGCCTGTAATCCCAGTATTTGGGAGGCTGAGACAGGAGGATCACAAGGTCGAGGAGAACCTGAGCAAGTAGTGAGACTCTTATCAACTTAGTGAGACCTGGTTTCAAAATAAAAATAAAATAAGGCTGGGGGTATAGCTCAGAGGGAGAATGCCCCTGGGTTCAATCCTCAGTGCCACAAAAAATTAGTAAATAAATAAATAAACCTTATTTGAGGAAATGTAGATTCAAGGTCTTTGTCCATTTTTAAATGGGAACGTTTACTTTTGTAGTCATTGTTGAATTTTAGGAATCCTTTCAATATTCTAGATGTTGAGGAGAAGTAGCCAAAATTGGTCTCTTTGTCTTGTTCAGAAATAAGAGGAAAAACTTATATTAGAGGAAAAACTTATATTCTTTTGCTGTTGATCTTAGAGGAAAAAACATATTATTTTGCTGTTATGTATGACTATGAGTTTTCCATATAGTTTTTCTTATATTGATCTGTCTTCCTTCTGGTCCTAGTTTTTGAGTGTTTTTATTATGAAAGTTTGTTGAATTTTTTCAAAGGGTTTTTCTCCATCAATAAGGATTATTGTGTGTTGTTTTTCCCCTTCATTCTGTTAATGTGGTGTATTACATAATTGGTTTTGGTAGATTGAAACATATTTGCTTTCCAGGAATAAATTCTACTTAGTTATGGTGTATAATCTTTTTAATATGTTGCTGAATTCAGTTTGCTAGTATTTTGTTGAGGATTTTAAAAAACAAATGTTTATAAAGGATATTATTCTTAGTTTTCTTTTTTTTTTTTTGCGGTACCAGGGATTGAACGCAGGGGCGGTCTACCTCCGCACTATACCCCCAGCCCTATTTTTTTTTATGCTTTATTTTTGAAACAGGGTCTCACGAAGTTGCGGAGGGCCTCACTAGGTAGAGAGAGAGAGAGAGAGAGAGAGGGAGAGAGAGAGAGAGAGGAGAGAGAGAGAGAAAGAGAGAGATAGATCGCGCACGCATGCACGCTTGAGGTTGGCCGCCAACCCGGATCCTCCGGTCTCCGCCTCCCAAAGTACTGGGATTACAAGCTTGCGCCACCACGCCCGGCCTAGTTTTCTTATAGTGTCTTTTTTCTGGCTTTGGTATCAGGATAATACTGGCCTCATAGAATGGGTGATTGGGTATTCCCTTGTCTTCAGAATTGTGGAAAAGATTTAGAAAAATTGGTGTTAGTTTTTCTTCAAATAGTCGGTAGAATTCAGCCGTGAAGTCATCTGTCCCAGAACTTTTTTTTTCTGGTCTTTGTACTTTTAATTAGTGATTCTATCTCCTTATTAGTAATAGGCTTATTAAGTTTTTTATTTCTTTGTAGTCTGGTCTTAGTGTGTGTTATGTTCCTAGTGGTTTACCTGTTTTATATGGGCTATCCTATTTGTTGGCATATTATTGCTCATAATATTCCCTGATGATATTTTTATTTATTTAGAATATAAGTAATATCCCCACTACATTTTGAAATTTTAGTTACTTGAGTCTTCTCTCTTGTGCCTTTTTTCTTTATTATATTTAGCTAAAACTTTAATTTAGCTAAAATTTTAATTTAGCTAAAATTAATTCAATTTTGTTGGTATTTTGAAGAGCTAACTTTTGGTTTTATTGATTTTCTTAATGGTTTTTCCATTCTCCATTTCATTTATCTCTACTTTAATTTTTATTATTCAGTTATTCTTCTGGTTTTGAGTTTTAGTTTGCTTCTCTTCTTTCAATTCTCTAAGTTGTAAAGTCATACTGTTAATATGAGGTACTACTTCTTGTTTCTTAATGTACGCATTTAAAATTTTTCTAGAAGTATTGCTTTCACTGTGTCCCATAAGTTTTATTATGTTGTGTTTGCATTTTGGTTTATCACTAAGTATTTTCCATTTTCTGTTTTGTTTACTCTTTAATCTATTAGTTGTTTAAGAATATGTGTTATTTAATTTACACAAGTTTATGAATTTTCTAGTTTTCTTTCTGTTATTATTAACTTTATTCCATTTTGGATTGGAAATATATTTTGTATAATATTTATCTTTTTAAACCTATTGAGGTTTAATTTGTGTGCTTTATCCTGGAAAATTTCCCATGCACACTTGAAAAGAATGTACGTACTACTGAGTAAAGTATTTTGTATATAACTGTTAAAACTAGTTGGTTTTTTTGTTAACTTCTCTATCTTCTTCCTGTTTATTCCATATGCTGTTGAAGGTGGGATAATAATGTTCCAATTCTTATTGGAGAATAGTATATTTCTCCTTTCATTTCTGTCAACTTTGCTTTATATATTTTAGTGGCCTGTTATTAGGTGCATAGTGTTTATAAATTTTATACCTTCTTGCTACATTGAATCTTTTATTAATATATAATTACTTTGATCGTCTCATACTACTTTTTGATTTAAAGTATATTTTGTCTGATATTAGTATATCTACTCATATTCTCCTTTGGTTACGATTTTCATGGCATACCTTTCTCCATTCTTTTGCTTTCAACCTAATTATATCTTTGGATCTAAAGTGAGTCTGTTGTAGATAAGAGTATAGATGAATCATTTTTTACAGTTCATTTTACTAACCTCTGTTTTTTTGATTGGAGAGTTTAATCACTTGAAGTGATTACTGATACGAAAAGACACCCTTCTGTAGTTTTCCTATTTGATTTTTATATGCCCAATAGCCTTTTATACCTCATTTCCTATATTAATATCTTCTTTTGTGTTTAGTTGATTTTTTAGTGAAACATTAAACTCCTTTCTCATTTCCTTTTCTGTATATTCTTTTTCATTTTTTTTCTGTGTGGTTACCATGGTGATCACATTTAATGTGCTAAAGTTATAACACTATAATTTGAATGCATGCCAGCGTAACTTCACTAACACACAGGAACTTTTTCTCTTTAACAGTTCCATCCCCACCCCTTTCTGTTGTTCATACAAAACAATTATATTTTTATCCATCGCATGTCCAAAAATATAAACTAATAGTATTTTTGATACATTTACCTCTTAAATTATGTAGAAACCAAAATGTGATAAAAATGTACAATACCATCTTTTAGACTAATAATTTTTAAGTGTTTGCATCTCTTTAAGTCATGTAAGAAAACAGAATGTGGATTTACACAGTATTACAATAGTGCTAGCTTTTAAAATTGCCCATGTATTTCCCTTTCGGGGGCTCTTTATTTCTCCACATGACTGTGAGTTACAGTCTCATATTCTTGCACTTCAGCCTGAAAGGCTCCCTTAAACACTTTTTGCATGGCAGCTTTTGTAGCAACAGATTCCCTCCGATTTTGTTTATCTGGGAATGTCTTAATTTCTTTCACTTTGAAGGACAGTTTTGCTGGATATAGTATTCATATTCTTGTGTGAAGATGTTTTTCTTTTAACAGCGAGTATGCCTTATGATTTTTATTTGAATACTGGGCATTTGGATTTAATAACGCACTACTCTACAAATTAGATTTTCCTTCTTCCCCAGCATTTTTTGCTTTTGTTTTGAAGTGTTGTTTTTGTTTTGCATCATTGCATACTGTTATATTAACATTAGCCTGAGGTGCAGATTTATTGCATTCTCACATCTTTTCTGAGCCTGTGTCTTTGTACTGTGTATGCATGATGACTTTCTAGTTTGTTCTATATATGTTGTTGCTTTTGAATGTCCTTTATGTCAATGTCTGGCTTCCAAAAGAGGAAAAATAGAAAAATAAAGGGAGGAAAAAAAATAATTCACCAGCTCTTTATTTTTTATGTGCTTTTCATATCACAATGAAGATCAAGTTGACAGTAACATACATGCACACAGCACTTGGTGTCCCCCCTGCCTCCCCTCCCCCCAATACAGAGTACTGAGATTGATGTTGGTATATTCTCATGTGTACACATGGTCAACGCAGGAAGTCTCCTGACCCAGCAGAAAGGGGCTTGGAACAATGGAGAAGGTGCAATAACTGTGATCAGAAGCAGCAAGCAGTGAGCTTAGCACAGATCCCCAATATTTGGGTGATTTGGGTAGTAAGGTTTTTTTTGTTTTTGTGTTTTTTTCCCAACCCGGCTCTTGAAATCTCTGTGGTAGCTGCTCCAGGCAAAACTGCATAGCTGCCTTCCATGGAGTTGAGATATGAGGGATGGATAGCTGTCATGGTTTGAAAAGCTCAAGTTGACCAAAATTAACCATCAATCATGGTTAATTTAATTAATGGCTAATTTACTGGTTAATCACCAGTAAATCACTTTCAAATTTGCAAGACCAAGTCTTCTCTTGCAAGTTACTTTCAGTAAACTCCAGAGTTCCAAAATAGATACTCAGGAAGTTTCTTTCAGCGCAATTTTCAACGATGTGTCAATATAGGGTTTTGGTGGTATCAACTCTACCCTCTTCATACAACCCTCTCTAAAGCTTTTTATGTCTTCATTTCTGGAGTCGTAGCTCAAAAATCTATATTTTAACAATTTCTCTAGGTATTTCTTTCCTCTTTTGAGTTTCCAAGCTAGAGCTAGCTCTCTCTATCCTAGTGTAAAACGAAAGTGCCATGAAAACATGGCTCTAGCCGGGCGTGGTGACACATGCCTGTAATCCCAGTACTTGGGAGGCTGAGACATGAGGATTGAAGGTTCAAGGTCAGCCTCAGCTACTTAGTGAGATTCTCATCAACCTAGGGATACCCTGTTTCAAAAATAAAAATAGGGCTGGGGGTGTAATTCAGAGGTAGAATGCCCATGGATTCAATCCTCGGCACCACAAAAAAAAAAAAAATGGCCATAAGTATGGTTCTCATATAACTTGTCTCCCAGACCAGAACAAAACTGAGAGTAAAACTAGATGTTACCAGTAATTCATCTATAATAACAGATGTGGACTGGTACTATCTGAGTCAGTTTTTTGAGGAACACTTAGATTAAAGCATGCTTTGGGAAATTTCTTTCAGGGATCCTACTAATATGATTTCATGCAATTTTTGCACACTAATTCATAATGAAGTAACATCCACAAGTTCCAAGTATTTATATGTAACAATCTAAAGGCATTTCTTTCCTAATGATTTTATATAAGCCACAAAAGAGTAACTTCAGACATACTGAATCTATATTATGTCATATGAGTTACAATCATTTAATTTTTAAATTATTTTTTATATTCAATGACTATAACATATAGTAGTTTGTTGATACTAACTTTCCAATTCTGTTCCTCAATGCGCTAGTGTGATATGTTAACCAGGGAAAGGTTTCATCTTACACCATCCAAGATTTACAAGTCCTTTTCTATGAATTCCCTGCTGCTTCTTCCACACCATCTTACATTGGATTCATCTCTTCTTTCTGTTAGAATCAATATTATTATTGTTTTCAGAATGTCCTTTTTTCCCATTGGCAAGTGCTCAAATAAAACGTTATAACCAAGTCCTGTAATCCTGTTGCCAACTCTGCTTCTTTCAATAAAGTACCGCTGCTATAGGGCAATTGTGTAGTGGTATGCATGTGCTTGTCTATGTGAAAAATGACATTTTAAATGCTTTGTTGGGAAGAGAAACCATTCTGGATTGAATTGAACACTAAGTTGGCTTCCCATTTGGAAAAAAATCTATATGCTAGAGTAGTTTTTGTGTAAGAGCATTAAACATCTCACCCTAAATTAAGCACCTCAGGGGATGTTATGATAGCTATCATTGTTTATGGGGGAAATATTCACTCTTGGAAAACTTGGGTACTGACAAGAACTTGGAAAAAGAACGGTAACAGATCTCCAACTGTGCCTCAGCAGAGGAAATGTAGTCATGTCCCTGGGTCACTGGACTCTCAAGCAATCCAAACAACATAAAGACTCATAGATAAGCATAATTAGGACTTTGTGAAATAAGACTATTTGATTAGAATTCTTCATCTAAACAATACGCCCAAATAGGTTTTGCTTTTTTTGTGTGTGTGTGGTACTAGGAATTGAACCCAGGGGAATTCTACCTCCAAGTTACACCCCCAGCCCTATTTTATTTTTTATTTGGAAACAGGGTCTCATTAAGCTGAGGAGGACCTTCCAAGGTTGCTGAGGCTGGCTGCAAATCTGCAATCCTCGTGTCTCAGCCTCCCAGGTACGGGGATTACAGGCATATGAGACCGTGCCCAGCTTTTCAAATAGGTTTTATATCAAATCAGTGTTTCAACAGATGCCTTGAATTCACCTAAATTTTGGTGTTCTATTTTTCCCTCATGTAATGGGAACTAGCCATTGGTGTATGTGGCCTGCAATGTATTTATCCATGCTGAGTGAACTGCATATATATATAAAAATTGGTGAACCCCTGTCTTCTGTGGAAGGAGACAGAATTCCATTGTCACTACAGTATTCACTATGACTTGGACTAATATTTTTTCATTCCTTTGCACACTGACATGTTCAAATTGCCTCTCTTGCCTCATAAATTTCATTAATAAAGTGTTTGTACTATGGCTAATGAAACCCCCAAATTTCATTTGCTTGCTCCTGCTACTGATGTTGTGCTTGACGGATAGTAGAAAAGAAATCGCATTGCACTAACATAAAAAGACATACCTGCAATAAGATGAAAGGAAAAGAAAAATATGTATCTTGTCTGACAACAGACAGCACCTGCATGAACATTTAAAAAATTTTGGCTGCCATCCAGAGCATGCGCTTTATCAATATGATGTCAATGATGTAGAGGTGTTACTTACTCTCCAATTTGTAATGCCTGTTTTGTTTAGATGTGCCTTTTGACCATTTCTATATAATTTTAACAAAATAGATTTAGCTGCATAAAAACATTCCAAAAGTAATTTGCCATGACACATTTTAAAGCGCACGTTATCCCCAATGACAGCATGTTTTATAGTGAGATCTTGGGAGAGGCATCAAAACACAAAAAGTGGGAGCTAATGCAAAATTATCCTTACTCTCTGTGTCCTCTTGGGCTGGTCATTTATTCTGTCAATCCTAATTAGCCCCTTGGTTCTCACACCTGCCATTTCCCCAAAGCTATCACTGAGCAGAAAGTGAAGCTTAGCATTTTCAGTTCCAGTAGAAAAGATTATTTTCATATGATCATGACTGTGAGAATGAAAGAGCACGGCATCATGGCTTGTTTTATAGAAAATTAGCCTTTGGTTTTAGGTCTATGTAAAACAAAATGGAATTTGTGCAATGGATATGAACTCAAACACACAAAGTATCTGCATGTAATTCAAAGGTGTTGGAGATTCAATGATATAAAATCTCTCTATAGAGCTTATGCAGAGAAGAGGAGAGAGGAGAGGGGAAGGGGAGAGGAGAGGAAGGGGAAAGAGAAAAGAGAAGGGAAGCAAAGACAGGAAAAGAGAATAGAAGAGGAAAGAAGAGAAGGGAAGGGATGGGAAGAGAAGGGAAGAGAAGGGAAGGGATGGGAAGAGAAGGGAAGGGAAGGGAAGGGAAGAGAAGAGAAGAGAAGAGAAGAGAAGAGAAGAGAAGCCGGGAGTGGTGGCGCACACTTGTAATCCCAGTACTTGGGATGCTGAAACCAGTGGATCCAGGTTCGCGGCCAGCCTCAGCTACTTAATGAGATCCTCCGCAACTTCGTGAGACCCTGTTTCAAAAATAAAGAATAAAAAATAGGGCTGGGGTTGTAGCTTGTAGGTAGAGTGCTGCTTGGTTCAATCCCCAGTACCACAAAAAAAAAAAAAAAGAAGAAGAGAGAGGAAAAGAGAAAAGAGAAAAGAGAAGGGAAGGGAACAGAGGGAAGAGAAAGAAAGAGAAGAGAAAAGAAGGCCCTGGTGAACTGTGGAGCAGTGAGGCCAAGTCTGAGGCTGGGTATCTATCTATGAAGCTGAACACTGCAATGAAAGTCCTGAGAAGTTCTTGGGATATTTTTTGAGATCATTATCATGTATATTGTACATAATTAAATGCATTTTTTTCTATTTTCTTCCAAGCACTGTCCATGTGTAACTATAGCCTTAGAAAGGCTGACTCTTTATTTTTTTGGGTTTTTTTTTTTCCTGCAACTGAATCACATTTCCTTGGTGGAAATGGAGTTTTAAAATATCATAGAAGCAAGTTGTATTAATTTAGAGGGTTCTTAAAATTGAAAATTAGAAAAATGCTGATAATCAAAACTAATGATAGCAAGATATTTATCTTCTGTGTCACTACCATATCTTTTATGAGTGAATGGGGTCAAATATTCATGAGTACAAAGGACATGAAGGAGGAAGCAAAGATCAAAGACACCAGGAACAGGATGATTCAGCACCAGTTTAGTTCTCTCTATTGTAGGGTCACTGTAAGGTGGTTGACACACAGAGGAGCAATTCTCTTTCCTTTGATATTCTCACTAGGAGTAGAAAGAAAAAGGAGGAGGCAAAAAGGAAAGAAAGAACAAATCTTTCCTCAAAAAGAAATTCTTTGATGACTCAACATCTTGAAGAAGTTATTATTCTATTGAGCTTGACCCAAACTGCAACAGTTATTGCTTAATGCTAAGTTTTCTCTGCTGATAGCTTCAAGAGTTGGAACCCAGCACCTACTGTAAAATCATGCAGACAAATAGGCAACCTTCCTGGGCCGATGCTCAAGAGGTCACCAGATGACAGAGCCCCCTTGTGCTCACAGCACTGCTTAGATGTTTTGTTTGGAATTCTGGTAGCATTGACATGTGAGCATGAGACTAGCTCAAACGATGTCCACGTTCACAGGTTTCACATTCTAACTTTTCCTTCTAAGGGGCCTTGAAGTCGGAGAAAAGGAGTTAACAGTGTGAAACTCAGAGGAAGTCTTTGTTAGGACCTGAGTCATTTTTTTTTCTTAAATCCACATTTCTTTCACTTTCTTAGCTTCAGTAATCCTTGAAGAGAACAGATCAAACCTTGTATTTTAATTAGGATTTTCCAGTGGTCAGGGCCTCGAGGAGAAAAATGGAAAAATAAATTGTATGGATCTGTGTGAGAGATGAGAGGGCCAAGGTTGTTGCCTTTGCGATTAGCATTTATATTGTGCAAAAGTAAATGGCAAACGAGATTAGATTTGTCATATGGAACCAAAAGAACTAGAAGGGAGGCATAATATTTTGAATTAGAGATAATAAATCAATGCCTCATGTAAATCAGTGAATACGAAAAGAAAATATGAAAGAGAAAAAGTAGTGGAAATAATATTTATTAACCAATTATAAGATTTGCAAATAGGTTTGTCATATGCCATCATTTAAATATTAGTCAAATCTAAGGCATAACAAGTATTTTTCATTTTTAAGGATCAGAGCAATGAGAGACAGAGCTTGTCAATAAGTCAATTGATTAGCCTTCTAAAAGTCTTTATTTATAACTACAATTATAATTTCCCCATGACTATATTATACATTATGAAAAGAATATTGATATTTTGATGTGTGTTCTAAATATCTTTAAATCACTTCTATAATGGGAATCATACTTATAGAACTTTTGTTCAGTAAATTTTCAGCCTAGGCTAAAATTTTTTAATCCATTAATTTCAGATAAGGGATACTTTGATATGTTTTCTTATTTGAAATCAATGTTCACATGGATTCTTTAAAAATCGAGTCTGTTCATGAAATAAGAATAAATAGCCTATAATTATAAAATCACCTAAGTTCATTGAATCTTCTTGTGGACATGTATTTTACCATAAACTACATACAGAGATATAGATATATCTACATGCAGATGAATTAATCCTCAAAGACCTATGGGAATACATATCTCAAATGTGTATAGTGTGTTAAAATTATCAGACCACATAAGATGTCTAATACTTATAAACTTAATTGTATTTCTGGGTGGATCAAACTCCCCCATCTTGTTTTCACTTGTTTAAAAAGACTGAAAGGAACTTTAGAATATTTAGATCATACTCCTTATGAATCACAGAGAACATGTAAAGGGATGATAATATTGACCTGTGTTGCGTATGTTCGAAGTGCTTTCCGTTTGTAACAGAGTTCTCCCCGTCACACCCATGACTGTGCTTAAAGCTGGCCACCTTGCAGTAGATAAGTAACTTCTTTACCAGTACCAACTTATAATTAGGCGTTGTCTAAGCTACTTCCAGGTATACTAGGGAGATGATCTACCCTGATCATCCAAATACATTCCCCAGTTCCTGATGGCTCTATGAATTCCTAGTGCATGTGTAACAAATTCCCTTCTAAAATCTGATTCGGATGGGTTGCTCATGTGGCGGGACACGGTGTAAACTTATCTGTTGCCACAGGAATTGCGTGCATCATGGCCTGTAGGTACTTGAGTGAGGAGCGTGTCTTCCTGTAGACCCCACAGCAGGGATCATTAAGTGAGGATGGCACACTTCTCCAACAAAAACAGATGTAACCTTGGGATGTTTCTCAACACAGTGCTCCAGAAAGCTATTACACAGTAATCTGGGTTGGCAGGGGATGAGAAAATGACTTGGCTTGGCTTCTACTTAGAGCTTATTTTCTTATGCCTCTCTCACCATTGGTTGTTTTAAAAAATGAAACTGTTGTCCACCAATGAGTGTACAGGTGTTCATTTGTAATGATATTTTTAAATGTCATGGTTTGAGACCACTCTCAGCCACAGGGAGGAAAAGAGATATAGAATATAAAGAGAAAATGTAGATGATTGGGACTGAGGATGTAGCTCAGTGGCAGAGCACTTGCCTGGCATGAGCAAGGTCAGCACTGCAAACAAACAACACAAAAATTTAAATGATAAAAGTAAAATGGGGACATGTCTGAGCCAAAACTCCAGAAGAAAAGTCATGGATCAGTAGGGCTAAAGGCACAGTCATGCCAGGCCCTGTGTCTAGGAGCTAGCATGAGCAGTGGCCTCCTTGGCCCCTCTTGGCACTGAGGATGCTAGCCTGTTCTCAGGGGAGCGGCCAGGAGCAGCTTCCCCGATGACATCAGGAAACTGGGCTTGGACTCTCCACCTTGAAAGGTGATGCTGAGAAAAGATGCTACTGCACACTGCCGGGATTAAGGCTTAGGCAACAAGGATTACCTAGGGCAGAGGAGGAAGCTCACAGTCATAGATCTGGGTGGGGCAGAGATGCCCACTCCATCCTCTTCAGGGCTGATCAAGATCACAAGATCACAGTGCAAAGGCTGGCCGGGCTGTGAGATGCAGCTCGGGACCAGAGAGCGCAGGGCAGGCAGGGTGAGGGCAAGAGCCACACCAGAAGACCTGTGTCTCCAACAGAAGGAGCAAGGTTGAGAGAAGAGGAGAGATCAAAGCAAACCAGATGAAATAAATGTAGCAGGACAACTAGAACAATATAAAAAGGCTCTGAATATGTTAGGTATTCTAAAAAAAAAACCAAACAGACAGCACAGTATTACTTTCTAAGGAAGTAAAAGACCTCTACAATGAAAATTATAAAATGCTAAAGAAAGAAATGGAAAAGGGTCTTAGAAGATAGAAAGGCCTCCCATTCTCTTAGATAGGCAGAATAAATATAATCCAAATGGGCACCCCACCAAGAGCGACCTACAGATTCAGTGCAATCCCTATTATAATACCAATGTCATTCTTCACAGATCTAGAGAAATCAGTCATAAAATTCATATGGAAAATCAGAAGACCAAGAATAACCAAAACAATTCTCAGCAAGAAGAACCATGCCAGAGGCATCACAATTCCTGATTTCAAATTGTACTACAAAGCGATAGTAATAAAAACAGTGTGGGATTGGCACAAAAACAGACACATAGAACCACGGAAGAGAATAGAAGACTCTCAAACAAATCCTCATATTTATAGCCAGTTGACTTTTGGTAAAGGTACCAAAAACATATGCTGGAGAAAAGACAGCCTTTTCAGCAAATGATGTTGGGAAAACTTGTCCAACTGCTGCTATGGCAAATTTTGATGAAAACGTAGTGGCTAAAAGCGATACGAATTTCTTAATTTTACAGCATTTGCCGTAGGTTCGAGGTCCTCTGGCATGAAGGGTTGTCAGGGGGTTCCCTTTTGGAGGCTCCAGGGGGAACCACTTCCTTTCCTTCTCTCATTTCCAGAAGAGACTGTGTTCCTGGCTCCTGGCTCTCCCCTCACCTGAAAGCCTCCACTGCGATGCTGCTGCGCATCTGCTCTCTGTCACCCACATCCCTGCCTCCCTTTTGTAAGGACTTGTGATTATATTGGACCCACCTGCACAATTCAGGAGAATGTCTTCTTTTTGAAATTCTCTACTTCGTCTCACCACAAAGTCACCTCTGCCATGAACAAGTTTACAAGTTCCAGGGATGCAGGCATGCTCATCTTCCTGGAGGGAAGGGTAGTCATTTATTGTTTCCCACAAGACCCATAAAAAGAGCAAAGCAAATTATAAAATAAATCCATGAAGAAATAAATTGATGACTAAAGGAAAAAATTAAATAGACATATTGGAAATGAAAGATCATAAAATATACCTAATAGATAGTTTCCAGACTGGATACAGTCAGGAGTGTAGCTTTGAGGATATTCTAAGGCATATACCAAGGAATTACATGCACACACACACACACACACACACACACACACACACACAGAGACAATGGAAAAAGAATGACTCACAGGTATGGAGGATAGATTTAGAGACTCTAGCATATACCCACCGAGGTTCAAAGCAAAGAGGATAAAGAGAATAAAGGAGAATCAATAACTGAAAAAGTGGGAAATGTACCACAATTGAAAAACACGTGCCTTCAGATTGAATGTGCATGTCTAGTACTGAAAAATATAAATGGAAATAAATTCACACAAAGGCAGAAAGCAATAAAATTGCAGAACATCAAAAATCTATATTCCTTTTCAGTTAGACAGTTCAAGAGATCTATTGCACAACATAGTGACTATAGTTAATAACAATGTATTGTATTCTTGAAAATTGCCACGAGATTTTAAGTGTTCTCACCACAAAAAAGATAAGTATGTGAAGTACTGTATATATTAATTAGATTGATTTAGCCATTTCACAATGTATACGTATTAGGAAACAACATGCTGTACATACTACATGCAATTTTTACTTTTCAATTAGAAAATATTTAGCATTTTTTAAAATATTAAAAGTAAATATAATTTTGTTTTGGTACTGGGGATTGAACCCAGGGGCATTCTACATCCGAGCTACACCCCCAACCTTATTTTTTATTCTCTCTTTTGAAACAGGGTCTCACTAAGTTGCAGAGGGCCTCACTAAGTAGCTGAGGCTGGCCGCGAACCCGGATCCTCCTGTCTCAGCCTCCCAAGTACTGGGATTACAAGTGTGTGCCACCATGCCCGGTAAATTTAATTATTTTTAAATTAAACGCTGAACATTGGAAAACACATTTCCCACCAAGAAATAATGATTAGAATCTTCATCAGCAACCTAATTAAGAAAAAAAAACAGAGTAAACACCGAAAATGCTTTGGCAAAAACAAAAAAACAAAATAACAATTGAAGAAATCCCTGTGAACTTAGAAATCTATAGTTAGAGAAAACATCAATAAGGATAGAGGACAAAATAAATTGTGTTGGGTCTTACGGCTCAATTTTCCCATTCATTTATTTTTGTTACAGTATTTTGTTTAGTATTACTTCCAGTAATTTTCTATCCTTTGTACACCTGATTAGATACGTATGTATAAATATATTATAGATAGATAATTTCTCCAATAACTAATTTGAGGCACAAGAGGAATGAAGTTTGAGGATACTGGGAGAGGCAATGAGGACAGGTGATCAGGACATGAGAAGGAGTCTCCTCTCCCTTGCAGGGGCTCTTGAGTTGACCAGAGGACATGGACTACCAAGACTTCTCTTGACCACGGAGACAGAATTTACATGAGTTAAGTGAATTATAAATAGCCAAGGTCATAGTCCAGGGAACTTCTAGTTTACTAAAAGGAGTGTATCATAGATTTGATTAAAGCAGAACCAGATGGGATGAAAAATAATAGCCAAATATGTTGATTGCTTTAAGGTGGAAGTACCATTGAATTAAAATCCTTTGAATATTATTGGGGAAATGGAAAATGGGAAGTTTCCTTTGGATCAGGAACAAGGACCTTACTATGTTCTACTGACTGTCTACATGTTTATCTCAAATTAGTGTTTCCTGTAAATATTGTAGATGTGATAAAATAGCAAATAGGCTTTCACAGGGGAGCGAATTCTAATCACCCACTGGTGGCAACCTGGTGTCTTGAGTTTGGAAAGATGTTTTTGTAGAATCACAAAGTCAAGTCCCATGAATTCTGCTATCACTTACAGGCATCCACCATCAACTACCTGGAATGAAAGTAAAGGCCATGGTGCAGATTGCACAATAGTGTCCCGGTAAATGTTAAACAATAGACTCTTGTGGTTGGTTGGGGAAGGTCTTGTGGGTAGCATGTGCCAGTTCCCCTTGTGGAATAGTTCAGCCATGGCTGATTCACCCATGAGATAGCACTGGATTCTGAGCAGAGTTGGTTGTGACTGGCTGGTGTGAGCTAGCCCCAGCGCCTTGCAGGTCTGGTAACTTAATTTTGAAATTTAGCATCTCAAGTAGTTGCCTCTGGCCACCCAAAGATGAGTGTTTAGGTTACAAAATATAAGATGGAGTTTAAAATACAACATGGAAATGGCCCATGGTTTGCATAATTGAGACGATGAGAGGTGTTGAAAGAAACTGCTAGGCTTTAGCCTGGAGACATGACAGGTGAAGGGTGATTCATTATCTTTACATTTATAAAGGTTTTGTGTTTTTTTGGACAGGATGACTTTTGGCTTCCAGCCCAATGGTTGTGTATTGCTTTATAAAAGATTTTGAGAAAAATGCATTTAAAAAATGATTTTTTAGATTGGTTGTCAGTTGATCCAGTCTTTACACTTTAACTCTGACTACCACTAGGGAGGATCAGGCAAAGATAGAAAGGGTTCCAGGGAAAAAAACTCTTGAGATCAAATAACCCAACAGAGTTCAGAAATACAGGATGTTGGACTGGGTGTGGTGACACATACCTGTAATCCCAGTATTTGGGAGGCTGAGACTAGAGGATCGCAAGTTTGAGGACAGCCTCAGCAGCTAAGCAAGACACACAGCTACTTAGCGAGGCCCTATTTTAAAACAAAAAATGGAAAAGGTTTTGGGGTGTGCCTCGGAGGGAGAACACTGCTGGATTCAATCCCTAGTAACCCCCCCCACACACACACATACACACACTTAAAAAAATAAATAAATGGCGGCAGGAACTACTTTACCCAACCACCGGATCTAAGAATTTTAGTCCCCACTCCCTGCTCACGATCCCTCACAAGTAATACCTCACACTATTTTATGAACTCATGAATGGTGACTCCACAGGTTTTCTTGAATTTTCACTAGCCCTTCCCCTAGTTCATGCTACAATACTGCAATCTTCTTATTTAAATTGAAATAAGCACAGTAGAGAATTGTAGGCCAGATGAAAAATAATTAGGCCACCACTCTGACAATTCTTCCCAAACCAACATTCTATCTTAAACTATGCTTCTCCAGGAGGGATATTTTAAGTCAGTTCTTGGTGTTTTAAATGTGAGACCGAATAGCTTATGCATATGTTTCCATTGGTTCAATATGGACAATTAAATTATTTCCAAGATTGGCAGTGAGACTCGACTGTTGTAGTATTCTTGGATTTATCCACTCTTTTATCCTTTAAAATGAAAGTTTTTTTCCCCTATGAGAAAAGATAATAGATTCTACACAAGATGAACATATAGTTATTCTATAAAATTATGTTTATGTCTAAATCTTGAAAATAATTTAGAATCTCTACACAGTAAAATTGCTAGTGAGAAAAGTGGAATTTATATGGCATAGACTAGGTTGATCAGACAGCCATCTGTTCAACTTAAAACATTTGTCTCAAATAATATAATATTCCACAAATGATGATGTATTAAGTAATTTCATTTATTATTTATTAATTCAACTCTGTTTAAAGCCATTATTTTTTATGAAGCGAGTGTGCAAGGAATACACTAAGAAAAGGAAAGGAATTTTAAGGATCTCTTCATATGTGATGAGTGCTTTGTATAGATTACATTTAGGCAGATAGTTAGGCAGATACCGCATCCCTTTTTCAGATGAGAAAATTGAGGGTTCAGTTAAATAATTTACTTATAGTTACATAATTTAAGTGTAGACTAACAGTCTGAATCCAGTTCTTACTGGTTCCCAAGTGTTCACTCTACGATGCTGAGTCCCTTCCTGCAGGGAATGGTTCCCTGAAAATGAAGCAAGTAGTTCTTGCTTTTGACGTTTTCAGTATACAAGAAAAAAAAGACATATTAAATTACCAATATTATTGAGAAACAATGTCTTTGGTTGAAAACACAGTATATTAAATATTATAATGAAAATAATGTTTCTGAAGTTGAAAGGGAAGAAAGATATCCTATATCAGTTAAGGAATATTAGGGATTTAGGTTTACTTATTTACAAATATAATGAAATAGCCAGTCCACTTTTTTATTATCATGATTATATGTTAATGTATGTATTTGTCAAAGTTCACCAAATGTACACTTACAATGTCTTATATGTATTTCACTATACGTGTGTGTATATATGTGTGTGTGTATGTGTATCTTAATAAAGTTGGCTTTAAAAAAAGTATATTTTAAGTTTAGAGTTACTACACACACACCCACACACACACACATTCAGCTAGAAAATCTTCTGATAATAAATGTACCCAAATCTCACCAACTTCCGCCAAAAGTGATTTTGGTCCTCACACTATCATCATTGGCTTTTTATTTTTTATTTTATTATTTTTTACATTGCTGGGGAATTAACCCAGGGGAATTCTACCTCTGATCCACACCCCCAGCCCTATTTTATTTTATTATTTTATTTTATTTTTTATTTTATTTTATTTTATTTTATTTGGAAACAGGGTCTCACTAAGTTGCTGAGAACCTCACTAAGTCGCTGAGGCTGGCTGTGAACCTGCAATCCTCCTGTCTCAGCCTCTCAAGTATTGGGATTACAGGCATGTGTTACCACACCTGGCTCTCATTGGCTTTTAAGAGACATACCAAGGAAACTAATTTTCTCCTATACATTGGCTCAGATGGTCCGGTTGCTTCAACCTTATGGCACCTCTGTTTTAGTACATGCTCTGGGATTCAGGAAAAGGAAACCAGGGTAATTAAGAATCTCCCCAAAAACCTTCTCTTTGGAAATGGCGCCCATCATTTCAACTCACATCTTATTGGTTGAAGCACATCACCTTGCCTACCCTGGGGAAGACAAAGTAGAATTCGCTCATTTGTCCAGAAAATACAAGAAATCGAGAAATATTGGTGAGCAGTAGTAATGTCTACCACACTGAAAAAATAAGGTATCATTATTAATTTTTAGGACCCAACGAGATATTTATCAAGGTGAAGAATATTTGAGACACAAAAGTTTTTACTTATAGAAATAAACATCAACCTTGTCTTAGTCCATTTTTGTGGCTATAGCAGAACACCACACACTGGGTGGCTTAAGCAATGAACATTTATTTCTCTCAATTCTGGAGTTTGGAAATCTGAGGTCAGGGGGCCGCAGGGTGGTTTTGTGTCGAGGGCCCTCTTCCTCGTGGCAGACTGCCAGCTCCTCATTGTATCTCACGGGGCAGATGCGGGGCGCTCTTGGAGGTTACAGGGCACTAATACCATTCATGAGGGCTCTGCCCTCCTCACCAAATCACCTCCAGTGTCCCCACCTCCTGATACGTCACGTTCGGGGTTAGAGCTTCAGAACATGGATGTGAGGGTGACAAAATGTTCACTATATGACAAACCTGGAGGAGAAATTCTTACTAGTATAAATTTTTCACCACTTTTGAAGCCAACATTTGTAGAAAACATTCTTTTCCATTTGTGCTTAGAGTCTGTCTTAGAGAACCAAAAAACGAATGTAAATATACACACACACACAAAAATACATATTAATACACATTATATAAACATTATATATGCATTAATATACATATATACATTATATATACATTAATACACATATATACATACATATTATGTTATGTATATGTAATATACATTTAGACATGTATACATAACATATATA